>JAVSBS010005104.1:63151-100704 GCA_033124195.1 Coracias cyanogaster | reverse complement strand
TGCTCTATGGAAAGCCTCCTTAAAGATCTGCTAGCTCTGCTCTGTTCCTTAATCCCTGAGGAATGCCTCCCAAGGGGTCCTGCTGATCAACTCCTTGAAGAGCTGGAGGTTTGCTTTCCTGAAATTTGGGGTGCTGACTTTGCTTTTCATCTGTCCTTTACCCCTTAGGACAGTGAACTGAACTAGTGCATAGTCACTGCAGCCCAGGCTGCCTCCAGTCTTCATGTCCCAACGAGTTCACTCACATTGGTCACCATTAAGTCTAATATCATATTCCCTCGGGCAGGGCTGTCGATTACTTGCTTAAGAAAATTGTCATCCAGGCACTCCGGGAATCTCCTGGATTGCCCACAGCTTGCCATGCTACTTTTCTGGCAAATATCATACTAAAGAGCGTTAGGTTCCAGTTTCCTAATAATGTCTCTGAAAAAAAAAGTGCATATAGAAGGCTAACTCACTCATACAGGCAATAGATCAAGCCACAGAAATATCTGTTACCACTCTTAAAGAGCAAGCCATCAGCCTTTAATATGAATGCAGCTGTTTATGTGCAAATATAATCTTTGCAGTGGTGGGCTGCCATCCTTGAATAGTTAAATCACTCAAGGATCTTTGTGCTCTGAGGTACCCAAAGAATTCTCCTACATCAGGCATGACCAACCTGTGATCCATGTATTACCTGCCAGGACATCTCCCACCACCCTCTCCCCACAGCCTCCTTTCGATGGTGAGGTGGGATTCAACTGCGTACTAAACATCCAGTTTGCTCCCAGCCATGTCTCTCACACCTGTGGTCCTCAAGGCAGAAATGACCTTTGCTGCCACCAGAACTAGCTCTCTGCCTTGTGACCCAGCTTAGTTTGAAGGCAACAGACAGAGGTTTTCTGGGTTGCTAGATCTGAGAGCACCAGACAGACAGTGACTAGGTTTCAGGTTTTGAAGGTACCAGCCAAAGGGCTTCTGAGTATGTAGCCACTTTTTTCCTTTCTCTTGCTCCCCACTACTTCTCCAAGCTGCTGATGCTACTTCCATCACCAGCACCCCATTTGGGTAATAGTGGAGGAGCACAAAAGGACAGAGTCTGTTCTGAGCAAACCCTTTAAATAGAATTGTGAGGCAGCTGTCAGTTCTGAACTCTTAACCTTTTGGCATTGCTCATTACAAATCACGAGGGTCTTTTGTCTAGGAAAGAGTATGTCTATGCAAAGTCACTGTTATAGCAAGGAATCTAAGTAAAAGAAATTTGCATGAAAGCAAAGTAAATGTCATGTTTAACTTACTTCACATGCTTTATAAGCAGTACCAGGTGCAGCTTGATTAAAGGCACAAAACGTGAGATGGAACAGTTTAAATCTCGTGGAAGACATCATCTCCTGCACTGCTGGCTACCCTACACCAAATCCTTTGGCTAACATGGATATCTTCCTCATAAAATTCCCCTAATCTCAAGCCAGTGTTTACTTTCAAAACCAGTTTTCTCTTCTTATTATCAATGCAGCTTTCTTTAGAAGATAGACCACTGGAGAATTTAAAAGAATGATTAATTGTCACCTTTGAAACACCTAACTGCTCTACTTCCTTGAATCTGTGTAGGAAATGAACTGAACCTAGTTTTTAAGTCAGACCTCTTGCTTCATCCCTCTAAGGCTTTTTTTTCTTTTTCTTCTTTCCATACTCTGAAGATACTGAAAGACAGTATACTCTGCCAGCAAAGAAACCCAAAGCAGTCTATCCTAGTAATGGACAAGCCTTCATGATACCTATATCTAAAAGTGTTCCAGTAAAGACAAGCCAATTTAAGTGATATTGTGATAGATACAAGGAAACATGACAGTATTATATTTTGAACCATTTGACATACCTATGTCACAGATCATTCACATTTCAATAGTTTTTTTTTTAATCAAAACTGAAAATTCTGAAGACTTTTTCCTAGCCTGAACTAGCCAGTGGAGTCCTCAGCAGCTTCTGAGTATTCTCTCTCCTCTGTTCTCCAGCATATCTTTTCTGTCCACCCCATTGATTTTTCCTTAGCAGGGACATCAATAATCCCTGTAGGTAATTCTAGCTAGAACTCACCTCCTGAGACCTTCTGTTTAACCCTTGGTATTTCAAGGCTCATCTGTACTTCACAATAACAACCTTTTGAAAGACTTCTGTGTTCCTTCTGTTTCTGGCATTTCTGTTGGAGCAAGTTGTGGTCATCCCAGAGCTCATCACCACCAAGATACACAGTTTAACATCTCCACAAGTTAAGCACTCATTAAGGTGGTAGCAGTCATAAACAAGATACTCTGAAGCCTGGGCAACTTTGAAGCTACTTTTCCATTGGGCTGATAATTCAAGCAGTACAGTCAGGGACATACCTCTGGGTGACTCAGTTCTTGGTAGTGTTGTTTAGAGGGCAGCAGATGATACATACACCCCAGTAGCACCTTTCCTCTCTTTACTTGTAAGATTTTAAGGAAAGACAAAAGCCAGTATCAGGACTTAGGGCTGTGTTTATGTGGCAAAGCCAGCACTCCTTTGGGACTGTGGTCCCCTAACAGGCTCCAGAATTTACTTTCCCTTCCCAGCCTTGTCTACACCCTAGGTATACTCAGGTCTTGCTTTGTTGCTTCATCTGCTCATCCTCCAGCAACTACTGCCTGTTTAACTATTAGGTGTGGACAGAGCCATGCAGCATTTTCACCCACCTCTGAGACACTCCTGACGACTTTGATGGAGTCCAGTGCCTCCTGGCACACCTAGCCTTGTTGTTGCTTGTGGGAGGTGTGATACAGGGCTCCAGTGGTGCTTCAGCTCTAGCCACCACCCTGAGGGTAGCTTTGGAGGAGCACCGTGGCAGCCAGAGCTGAAGCACCACTGGAGCCCTGTATCCTACCTACCACAAGCAAAGCAGCGTGGCACCTGAGCTAGCTCTGAGTGAGATTCAGCAGCTTGCACTATAGACATCTCTGAAGTGGTTTCTCTCCCTCTCTCTCACATGTCAGCTTGTTTTTGACTTCACATCACAATTTGTTCCCCTGTTACCCTGCCTAGACCAGATATCTCCTCCAGGCTCCTTGATCACAGTTGCAAATACCGTTGTAGAGTAGCCTTCTATCCACCCCATTCATTTCTTCCCAGTATTTTATCTCAGCAGCCTTTCCACATGACTTGCATGAGTAATTTATTCAGTTGAGCAGCAGCCACTGTCACAAACAAGTCACCAAAGTGCTTGTTTGTAGCCAATATGCTGGAATGGAAGGGCTAAAGACGCTACATTTATATAAGCATAAGGTCAGCGTGTTGAAAGTGTCGGTGTTGAAAGTGCCAGTATGGATTCATAGAATTTCCCTTTGAAATCAGTGTGAGGTGTGTGTCAGTAGGGACTGCAAAGGATGCTAAAAGTAAATATAGCCATAAGAGCTTCTTTGGGGACATCTGAACTGGGGGATTTTGGAGCTTTTCCCAGTCCCTTCAACTGAGTACTCAGGCCAGACTGTCACCGTTTGTTGGACAGAAAGCCAAACACTTAAGTAGAAAGTGAGCCATCGTGTGTTCCTCTGCTCTCCCATCTGGAGCATGGGATCAGGACTTCTGTAATAGCTTCAGAGCATTTTTGAGAGAAAAGAAAAAAGAGAGAGGAAAAAAAGGGGTAGCAAAGGAGAAGTCTGCTCTGTTGTTCTCTCTGGCTAATGCACATTGATAGTGCAGCTGCCAGCAGTGCTTTGGATCAGATTAGATCTGAACTGCAAAGAACTGTTAAAGATGCTTTAAAGAACTGTTGCTCATTTCCTCTTCCAGACAACTATCTGACTAATAAAAGAAAAAAGATTTTTAAAAGTGAGTCTGTGTATTTCTGATTTTAATGATGTGTTATTTCTGTCCTCTGCCATTTTACATGACATATTGTAGAGAAACAGGCACTGGGCACATTAGGTTTTTGTAACTACAGCCTTGGGTTTCTGGAAAACGAAGCCTTGGGAAGTGCAGAGATGCAGCAATACATGATTAGTCTGAGAATGGAGAGCTATAGTGCTTTTGTTGTATATGTAACGGCTTGTTTAAAGGCACGAGGGAGTCTTGTAAATCACTGGACATGTGGAAAACAGCACATTAGCATAAGGTCATAATGATAATCTCTAATGACAGAACGTCAGAACAACTACATTCATTTTAACATTATAATACTTGCACGTAGTGAACAGGATTTCTTGAGGCCAAAGAACAGAGAGCAGAATGTTATTCCATTGCCAGAACAAATGAGACCATATACGACAATATCTCACCTTAAATTCAAGACCAAACAGCCTAAGGAAAAATGATCTTTGTGTGCGGTACAAGAGCAAGACCAGCTTTGGAGCAGCTGACTTAGGAAAAATGTTAGATAAGTGCAGCCAGCGAAATACAGTTAAGACTCTTGGGTGCAGACCCAAAAGGATCTTGAGTCAGCTGCCTGTCTCTGGGAGCTGAACTCACAGGGTGTATCTAAGCCCTAGCTTATTACAGAGTAGCTTCCGTCCCTGGCAGCTGAGGAGGTCTAATTTTCAGCCCTTAGAGGTATAAACATGAGTCATCATAAGTCTTGTAACTACTGTGGGTCATTTTAGAGACAAAAAACTGCACTGGGTTTCTTTTGAAATTAAGCTACTCGCCAGGAGAAGATAAGGAAGATTTTGCTGTCTGTTCAGGGCTCTCCGCCGGGAGCGAAGGCGTGTGGTTCTGATCCCTGCTTCCAGCACTACCTTGGGTATTTTTATGTAGATAGTCGCTGAACAAAATCTGGAAGTCATCCAGGCAAATTTCGTTGCCTCAAATGTTCTCACTAGGGAGAAAGATGGGGAACTGCTTTTCCAAGTCATGGCTGGTCTGTAGCCTGCATTTTGCTTCATGGCTGTCTCACCTATGTGAATATCTTCTGTGTGTAATAATCATTCACTGTCTCTGGCCTGGGAGATAAATGGCAAAAATGCTACCAGAAATAGCACATTTCACATACATAAAGGCTTTTAGTGATATGGCAGTTTTATAACATCACCTATGTTTCATAAATACACATAAATTCCTTTGGCAATCTCATAAGAGACATCCACTTTGTCAGACATAATTTCTGAGCTCCTTTTATGCTTACCGAGCATAGGAGAGTTTTTCATGTGAAGGAATCATTCACACAGAGTAGTTTCCCTGTCTTAGGGAGTTGAAAAAAATCAGATATGTTTTCAGGAAAAATGACAGCCTTAGTATCAGGCAAAGATAATTCACTGGAAACTTGCTTTTTAGTTTGAATTTTTAAAAATACATTGCTATTGGCTATATCAGTACTCTGAGAAATGACCTTTGTACCCATCAAAATGTGTCTGGCTGTGTAAGAGCTCCTGTGTGGGCTCCTCCCAGGGGTGTTTGATGCCACCTGATCAGGTTCTCGCTTTTCATGGCACTAAGCAAAATGTCCCACTGGAAAACTCTCCTCTGATTCTCCTCTTGTCTCTGATTCTTGCAAAGTAACTATTTACCGTTTCTGTTTTGATGTTCTAAGTTTAAGCTCTTTTAAATTTTCTTTCAAGAGAAGCAGCACAGTTGTGAACGCATTAGCTCAGCCAGGCAGGAGTGGCCCTTCCCTGCCCTGTCTCTGCCTGCTTATTGCCTTCACTGAGGTTATTGTTCCCTCAGATCTAGGGCTGTCCTCTCTAAAAGGCTCAGTTTAACTTTTAAACAGCGAACAAAAGTGTTTACTGTTGAAACCAGTGCTTGTTAACTCAGGATGAGGTCAGAAGAGAACACTGACCTCATCTCTCTCAAGCCAGTGGTCCTGCTGACATAAAATGGGGTGGTTCTTCTCCGTCTCACTTCCCCCTCATGTCTGACTATGTGGTCTTGCCCTCTTATTGAGGCCAGGATCTTGCTCAGTAAGCCAGCAGAAATTAGCATATTTATTTTTTCATAATTTCTGGATTTGTTTTCTGCCAGCTTAGTGCACTCAGTGGGCTCAGCATCATGGTGGATAAGCAGCCAGATGAGTGTAAGAGAAGGTGTCTGGGCAGGGGGTGGGAAGAGCAGAACATCTGCTAGCAGCAGCATTGGCTCATCTCATCCCTTTTAGTCCCCTCCCAGTACTCTGTGCTGCAAGTGGGAGCAGCTCAGCAGCTACTACTTGATGGTCTGAATGCTAAGCTCCCTCCAATGCAAATGTAACCTCTGTGACAAGGGCAGTGTGTTTAGCGAGGGGCAAGAGCCACACCACCTTCCCAAGGCAGACCATCCCCAGGGCTGCACGTGAGCCCTTCTCTGTTTTTTGTTATCACATATACCCAGTTCACAGGGCTGAAGAGGTTTTTGATGGACTTTCTAAAAATAGCATTCACAATAAGCCCCAAATGACAATCATGCACTCCAGATGCTATTTTGGATGAAGCCAGCTATAGAAGGATAATTCTGGAGGAGAGTGAGCAGGTGAAAATTGTGAAGTTGTAATGAAATTGATAGGTTTAATTATAGTATTTGCTGCTGTGAAAACTATAATGCTGTCTAATCAATTAAAAAATGTGGCAAGACTAAGGAGTTACTGTTTTGTCTATTTACACTACTGTTTTTAGGGCTTATTGAATACTGTATCTAGGATACCATGTAGAATGTAAAGGTATATATGGAAATACATAAACTAATTACGTTTGGAAAAAACACAAACTGATAATGCTTTTCTAAAGTATTAGCAAGCATGAAAAATTCTGGCATTTTAGGCTGTGCATTCATATTACCTGATCACCCCTACTTGAAAAAAATACCACTCGTGTTGTACTATCCTTCACCATAGTAAATCAGAAATTTTCTGTGTAAACTAGAACAAAAGGTTATTATTCCTAGCTGTTACTGTAACAAATGTCATCAGGAATATACTGATGCTGTGAAACATGACTGGGTTAATTTGAATCATATCCAGATTCATTTTTATGCTCTAGCTGGTTTTGGTAAGGATTGTTTTGCATCACTTGGTACAGCCAAGTTTGATCCTTGAATTATTTGAACTTTAAGGGTTTTTTGCTTCCTTGCACTTGAGGTGCTGGGCAGAGCAGCAAGAAGCAAAGTGTTATCCCCTAGATACCAGGAATGGTGCTGCACATTTTAGTTTCTGTTCTGCATTTCTTGCATTGTTGTAGATTTGTAGAGAGCAGGGCCAAATTCTCATCTCATTTACATTAGTGGGCATCCAAAAATATAGCAAATATAGCCAGCATTAGGTTAGAAATTATAAATAAGCCAGTTACAACCTCCCTGCCCTCCCCTGTCCATGCCCCAGTGCATTCAGAGAAAATGCATATGCCCAAATTTTACTAACTTTGTATGGGCTAGAAACTGTAAACATATGTCTGAGACCATACACTATATATTCCCATTTTCCTTTATACCCTTGGCAAAGCCTAACCTCTTATTCCAAACCCACCTGTTCCAGTGTCACTGAGTCAGCAGAAGTGGTATCGCTGTTGGTGTGCAGTTCTGGAGTTGCAAAGTGTCCTCGTGGGACTGCTTCTGCTTTACTGAGGGTTATCCTCATCCTTTTCTCAGGGTAGTGCCCAAAGGATTAATATTACCCTTAGACACTACAACATTAAAATATTGACCAAATCTTTCAGAACTTTCCTTTACTTATATGAACAAAAATGAAAGGGTGATCATAATTTATAATACCGCTGTGTATATATACATAAGTATGTATAAAACACACTAATAATTAGAGATTGGCAGTTTATTCTCCTGATCCGTTTCTGCAAAGGCACGAGTATTCAAAGTAGCAGTACTCAAAGCCCTGTTTATGAATTCCATAAGCCAATCAGTAGACAATTAGTTGTAATCTTTTGGTCTCCAGTCTGGTATTCTCTTTCTCAGCAAAAGGCTCCAAAAGTGTCAGAGATGTAATAAACCATGGTCAGGACCACCATGAAGGAGACTGGTCCCTAAAATGTGGGAATGCCAAACGTATAAACTGCATAGGTACTGATGACAGCATCATAGCTATATATGTCTATGAAATGGGAGCAAATGGGGACATTTGGTTTTGAGTTACATACTTGTATGTTAAATTTTTCTGCTGAAATGCTTATGCACATTGGTTTTCAAGTTATGACCCAAACATGTATGTCGTGAATGTTACTGGATTCATTAATTTAAATATTTATTCATTGAATAATAGATTTATTAGTAATAACATCTATGCTGTAACCTGACAAAATACTAAAGCATACACTTTAAGCATGTGATTAAATGTGGCCATTCTGCTGAATCAGGGCTCACTTCAGTGACTTATGAATAGATATTAATCACAACAAAATAGTAAGCTGTAATGAGCATCTGTGTGCTGAGTCAAAGAGAAAACACATGCAACCCCTGGAATATTTATTGTATTATTCTGAGGCTAATTAACACTATTTCCTGGTTGTCCAAAGAAGTTGTGGATGCCCCTTCCCTTAAAGTTTTCAAGGCCAGGTTGGATAACCAGCCAAGTAACGTGGTCAAGTGGCAGGTGGCCCTGCCCGTGGCAGGGTGTTTGGAACTAGATGATCTTTAAGGTCCCTTCCAACCCAAACCATCCTAGGATTCTATGATTCTGTTCTGTTACATGCTTCCTCGAGTTATATGTCAATTTTTGTGAATCTTCCTCTGTGCTGACATTATTGTGCAAATACGTAAAACAAAGGCCTATTACATTGTTTCACCTCTGATGCCTGTTAAATCTCTAACCACATTCAGACTTTCAGTTTTCCATGTTTTTAAATGTCTGATTTCCAGCAAAGAATGCCAAGTGTCTGTTTCCCATTTCCAGTTGTTCAAATTTGTTGTCAGGCAGGATGACAAGTGCACAATACATGTCAGGGAGGAATCCAGCATTGCAGAGTGGACCAGCATTCATGCTATTTTCTTTGTGATAAAGAATAGATCATGTCTCATCCATGAATTTAAATAGGCTACAGCATGAATTATTTTTTTTTAATACAAGTGAATAGGAGTAAAGTCTTCAAACATATTTTCATCGGTAATGCAATGCAGAAAAAAATTAAGTATTGCCTTATATGATATATGTATATGATATACATTATTTTGCTATTATTTTGCTATTCTTCCTAGTCTCATTATTTTAGATGTGAAACATTTACTTACCTGCCACAAAAATCAGTATGGTATTTAAAGGAGTATCCTTTCTAAAGCTGTGTCAAAATGAAATACCCACAGGTGTTGAAGTAGTAGTTATTTTATTTAACTTTTTTTTTCACGTTTGCATTGATATGAATTCCCACATTATGTCACATCACAATAGTGTTTCTGTTCTAGCTCATAGATCACAGTACCTCCTGTTGATGTTGTAATAAGATAGTTCAACAAAATGCATGGCAATTGCTTCCATGAGGTAGTATAAAATAAGCACAGGAAAAAGAAGGAGGATTTAAAAATTGCAAGATTCTCGGGTGATGTTTTGAAACATCCAAAGACTCCTAGCATTTGATTGCATGCTATTTTTTCCACTGTGTGTATTGATTGCAACAAACACCCAACTTTTCATAACATTTACTCTGAGCACTCCAAACAGCAAATTAACTGCAGTTATCTCGTGGCTTTTTATGTGTTTGAATAATAAAAACAGATCTAAGACAGTCTGAAATTCAGTGGGATGTTGAACTAGTTGCATAAAATATTTGTGTAAATAAACAGGCCACTTACTTACACTTCGGAATCTTGGCTGGTATAAAAACATTTTTAGTAGCTTTAAAAAAAGCAGTTTGCCTAGAGTAAGCAATCTGCATAGTGAGTGGCAGAGCCTCTCAGTCTTTTATCAGGACAGTGCATTTGGGACTCAAGGCTCAAGCAATTTCATTGTTAATTCTAGATTGTGGTTTGAAGAGGCCAAGTGCAGTCCCTGGAAAAAACAAATTGCTGATGTTTACCAGTGAGGAGGTAACATCAGTGCTGATGTGTCTGAAGATGGAATGACCCATGAGAATAATTAAAATACCCAAACAGGAACTCATGTCAATGGAGGTGGCTTGTCTACTTGTCAGGTGCTCATTCTTTAATATTTTCAGCCGACTAGTCTTGTCAAGCAGGCTGATTATATAGTTCAGCGTTGCGTGACTTAACCTTTTGTTCTCAGGAGGTGACATTTCCTCGAAAGCAACGTGAAAGGAAGAATTAAAAATAAAGAGGCTGAAACCAAGCTATTTTCAACAGGATAGCAAGAAAAAAAATCCCTCTAAAACTACATTTATTTTAGCTTGTAGTTAAGAAAACACATATGTAAAAGCTCTCTCATTCCACATAATACATTTACCAACAAAAAAAAATGTTTCCCCACCCTTCCACCAGTTCCTGTGCTTATTTCTCCGATGGTAAATGAAGGCCCTAGAAGCATCACAAAGGAACATTAAAAAATTTGTCTGGGTCAGAAAACTAATTAATTCTGTGCAGCCCCAGCCCCTTGCAAGCTTTATAAAACCTCCAACCTACAGAGCTGAAGAAAACGGTAATTGTTTCTTTTTAGGTGAGTACATAGTGCACTGTCCTGGGATGCAGTTGATATGGATCCAAAAACCCCTCTGATTAATTCGAAGTGAGGTGTCTACCTTTGATCTTCCTTGTTCTTGGGAGAGTGTTGTAACCCACTCCGATGCTCTAACACTGGGGACATCTCTCTGTGAAAGTAATTATTCATTGTACAAAATACTTAAATGTCTGTCATCAAAGAGGCAAGAACTTGCTTTTTTTTTTTTTTTAGCAAGCCCTCTGACTGCTAAATTGTAGAGCTCTTTGTGATCTGAGTAACATTTCACCAATTGTGCAAAATCAAGAAAATCTTCATCAGTGAAGATGAATGTTATCTTACAATAACTGATCGTGGCAGCCTTTTAAAAGATGAATCTAGCATCTCTATTTGGCACATATTTAACTCGCAGCTCAATCTCCTCTGCTGTAGAGAATTTGTGCCTCTGTGGACTGTTTCTCAAGAGGTGATGCTGTGCTGTCATCTCCAGTGCTCAGTTTAAGACTATCCCCAAGAGAGTATCAGGTCTTCGATGGCTGCTGGCTGTATAAGACCCTTGGGGATTCCCCAGGCCCCCTGTGGCCCCTTCCACAGCACTGGAGGAGCATCAACTGCACAGATATAGGCACATTTGTGCATGCTTTACATCTATCTTTTTACCTTTATAGGCATCAGAAGTACCCTTTCTGTGTATGCATCTGTGGGTCATCTAATGGTACGTAGACCTTAAGCTGATTAAAGCAACCTATTGAAGCTACATAGTTTTAACAATGTGGTATTATCAGCTCACAGATTAAAACTGCCCTGCCACATCTTGTATTCTCAAAAACTGATTGCACAAATGATGCAATCTCCTTCCTCAGAAATCCTCGCCAGAAGCATAACTGTTCAACTAGAATTGAAAAAAAGATAACCTGCTTACTGAGACCTATCCTTGCTTTATCCCACCTTCAGCAAAATCTCCCCAAATGACTGGGGCTTGCAATAAGCTATTGTATTGTTCAATACTGAATGAAACATGGGTAATAAAGACAAATTTCTGTCTTAAAGAGAAAGCTATTATTTCCATAAGAATGCCTGAATGGTGGGGAAGGAAGTGTGGGTAGTCGCTTTGTATTCTAAAACCTATAGCCCCTCATGCTATCAAACATTGCCAAGGGCTCGAACAAGGCTCAGGCATCCTTCTCTGCTCATTTGCTTTGTATAAAAGATTTGTGTAACCTACATCTATGAAATAAGTATTCCTAAAAATAACCCTTCCTTCTGTGTTTTTCTGCCGTGACTTGCAGTTGTCCATCAGGAGTGAAATGTCCCAGTTCTGTGTATGCGTGTTGCTACTTGAGTTTGTGTGGGGCCAAAAGATGGCAAAATGAACTTGGCTTACATGGAACAACAAAGCAACTGTTCGAAAAACTATGCTTGGTTCCCAGTTTTCAGGACATCTTTCACCTGGCTGGGGGAAATGGGTAGATAAAATTGTAGACATCCATGATGTCTGCAGTTGTCCTGTCAAGGATAGAGTGTCTCAAGTTCTCCAAAGCGACAAACTTCAATTTCCCACACTTATATAGGTGACTTCTATTTCTTAGCTGTTAATAAACATGAAATTGAATATAGCAAATAGCTTCTAAAAGCAACCGTCTGCCATAGTTAAACTACTAATAAATTATAAAGTACTAGGTGACTTCCTTGCTAGTTCAACTTATGATTTGCCACTTCTGGCACAGGAATTATTTTTTGATTCGCAGTGGGAAAGATCCGTGATACTAGGACCATAAATGCAGGTAAAGGGTTAGGATGTTTCCTTTTTTCCTTCTGTTGTGGTAATGTTTATACTTAAAACATCCTCTCTCACCTTACTTACAATTTTTGAACTGAATTTCTTTGTACATTTGTGACTCCCACGCAGTAGAATACAGCAGGCCATTGGGAGAGTTTTGTTGCTAGGTCCTAGTACAAAACCATAAACTTTAATTTTTAATGAAAATTAGTTTCTTTCTAACAAAGATGCAAGGAAGAAGTATTACTTTATTTTACATGCTTAATAGATTTGCTTCTGCAATGTAAATACAGGTATCAAAATCTTCAAGATCTGTATGCTTCACACGTAAATCTTAAATACAATTCCAAAGCAGCAAGGAGAAGTAACACTTGGGCTTTCTTGGCTTTTACCTTGTATTTATTATTATTATCTGAATAATCTGTGCTTTTGAGTCACATAATTTATTGATGCTGTGCATTAGAAAGACTTATTGCAACAAGCTACAATAAAAACATACTCTGTAACGCTGTCCCAGACTAGAGCCTGAGGGACCAAGCCATGGCTGGCTCTGTTCAGCGTGTGTGGGTGAGATGGAAGCAAGGAGACATCTCACTTCTCCTCTAACAAAACCTTTGAGGGGTCAATTACTGCCCAGTGAGGCACCAGGGGCATGGTGCAGGTTGGTGCCACTAGGTCCAGCCCTCCCCCAGGTGGAGCCAGGTACTTCCACTTCTCCAGCAATGGTTTTGGTGTGCTCACTGGAGACTGTTTCTGAGTCAGGAGGAATTTTTCCTCCATGTAGTTCTGCTGCAGGCTATTGCAGCCCCAGCCAGCTGTGCATGGTGGGGATTCAGCCCTAAAGCCTCTCGAAAGAGCAGCCTGGCATGTAGGATCCAGGGAGGATCATAGGAGGACCATGACTTCTACACAGGAGAAATAACCAAGAAGACAAGCAATCTCTATGGCAGGGATGGCAGCAGGGGTGTCTGCAGTCCATGTGTATATATGTGCACGCTGACAGCCTGTCAGCTGACTCCAGCAAGTGACCAGTGTGGGAAGGTAGCCGGGACTTATCTACTAAAGGGCTTCAGATTCCTTGGCCTGGAAACATTTAGAGTGATTTGCTGTAGCCTTGCTCTGTATTCCCATTTATCTGCACCATTTTAGTGTGGACCCTCACAGGACCACAGTAACAAGAATAATACCAGGGCTTCCTTTTTTCCAGGAGGACTGCTTTCACATGTGCAACCTTATCGTTCATCTCTACCTCTGTTGTACCATAATCTCCAACTAGGAGACCTCACAGTCTAGGCATTGCAAGGCACATCCATATTTTGTATCTAAATAAATTAATGCAGACATTTGAGAGAATGAAAATAAAGGTGCTTGTTCAGCTCCAATATATAGAGCAAGCTCTAGATTTTTTTTTCTCTAAACACAATCAGAAGGTTAACGATAAATAAACTATAACAACTCAGTCAAAGATTTCTTTTTGACTTCTTGTACCAAATCACTTTCCATGGCTTACTCTTAATTAAACAATTGCAGCCCTGGGGTGACTACTTCGTAACTTCTGAGGGAATAGCTGTCTTTAGCTTCCTCTTAAAGCTGCTATGGTTCTGCAGGGCATTTTAAATCTTACATTTTAGTGTAATATTTGACTGTATTAGTACATTAAATCTAATATATTAAAGTCGTGGAATAATTTAGGTTGGAAGCGACTTCTAGACATCATCAAGTCCAACCTTCTGCTCAGTGCAGGGCTACTTTCAAAGGTAGGGCAGGTTTCTCAGGGCTTTGTCCGTTTGAGTTTTGAAAATCTTCAAAAAAACCCTCTGGAATTTTTTCTTCTTGATGTCCAGTCAGAATTTCCTTTGCTGCAACCTGAAACTGCTGCCTTGTGCCCCTTTACTGTGCACCTATGAGGAGAGTCTGGCTGTCTTTTCCATAATGTTATCAGTGCAATCCTTTAGCCTTGCCTTCTCTTTCTCAGCGTTCCCCCAATCTCGTGCCCTGAGAAGGTGACCACCTTCCAAATATGACAGGCAGAGGACTCACAGCTATCACCCTTTGTCGCGGTCCGGGTGCAAGCGTCCGTACCACCTCCCAAAGGGAAAGGGGATGGAGGGCAAAGTGAGATATCTCCCCACCATGCTCGTAGGCAATTGTGGAGACCAACGACTATTCAACAAGTTTATTACCAAATATATTCGAAAAACCATATTTACTCTATGGAAATATTACGGTATCAAAGAACGCCACGCCCACCCACTCACTCCCCCCTTAGTCAACCTGGTGTGGTGTGGTGCGCGCGTGTGTGTATGTCGGTTCTACCCTTTTCCGGTGTGTGGTGATGGTTGAGTCGACGATGCTCGGCCGGCATCGGGCGGTTCCGATGACGGTGGCGACTTGCCAGTTTTTGGCACAATCGGAGTCTCTCTCTGACGGTGATGAAGATGGCGGCTTTTTGCCGCAGTTTTTGGCAGCGGCATGCCACTCGCAACTCGGCGGTGGCGTGCGGCTTCTTCAGACGGGGGGCGTCTGGCTCCTGCGCTGGCAGCTCTGTTCAGCTTCACCCCCACTCCTTCCTCCCCCGGCCACAAGGCTCAGGGTGGCGGGGGGAGGCTTGGCGGCAGCGAACTTACTCTCTGGATGATGCAGGGAAAAGAGGGCGTTATTGTTTTCTTTTGAGTTTTTATACCTTGCCGTGTCTGTACAACTTCAGCTTCCGACTTCCAGCAGAACCATGGCATCATGGGGGCTGTAGTTCTTTGTTCACTGTTTTAATAAGGTAGAAGTCCGTAATATGTGGGGATCGGACTCCCACACCCTTGGACCCCTTGGATGCACTCCACCCAGCCCCATGGACTTGCTATATCCAGTTAGCTTAAGTGATCCTTTTCTTGATCCTTCTAGATGCACAACTCTGGCGCGTGGCACAGGGGCTGGGTGAATCTCTGCAATTGCTGTAGGACATGCAGGACCTAGGCAAGGGGCAAACTCTTAAGACAGCTGGTCTAGTCAACAGATGAATGTCTATCCCGACAGAAGGGAATATCCAACTGCCATCACCTGTTACTTTCTTTTTGTCACCTTCCAGCCTCTGGAAATCACTAGCTGCCACCCTCCACCACTGTGGGGGTTTTTGTCAGCCCCTGCTTTGAGGGTGGTCTCTGGCCATCTGTTCTTCATCACAAGATGAGGCTTGGGCTCTTGCCCCTGAAGAGTCTCTGTGGAGAATTGTGACCAATCTGTGGAGCATTGGTAGTCTGTTACAGCTATTTCTGTCCCAGGATCTACATGATCCACACCAAAGATAGGTTATTTTGCATTGAGGTGTTGCTGTTATGTAGCAGATGCTACTGCTGCTTGTGGTGGTCACAGGCAGAAGAAAGATTTGTGATTTCTGGCTTACACCAAAGCCTGTTTCTTGGGTCCAGCTGCAGATCTAAGTGAATTTGTTTATGTTGGTTGCTTTATGTGTTACGTAATGACTGTACATCTGATGGGTTGATTAGAAATACTTCATCTGAAGTAAAGTTGCAAATACAGTTGGTTTTGTCCTGACATTTATCCTCCTAATCATTTGCTTCTGGAAAAAGAAGTTACAGCACCAACTGAAAAGTCTTGATCTCTTCCTCCCATCAATGTTACCCTGGGAGGGGCAACATCATAATCTCTCAGATTCAGGGCACTTTGGGGGCATCATCATCTCTCACATTCAGAGAACTTTAACATTGCTTGTTCCAGGTTTGTGAAGGCCTAGTTTTGGACAGTGGTGCAATGGGGCAATTATTTGAACAACAAAGTAAAGTGTTCCCAATAGAGCTGTATTTATTTTGTGTTTAATCTGAGGCGTCTTGAATAATTTGTGGGTTTTCTTGTAAGTGGAGCCAATTACAGTAATTGGACCTCAAGGTCACAAACGCATGGATCACTATAGCAAAGCTTTGTTCTGTCAGTAAGGAGTGTAAACTTCTGAAAAGTGAAAGATATAAAGGAGTTCTTACTGTTGCTGATGTATTGTTCTGAAAGTGTCTAAATACTGAAGAGGAGGAAGTCAGAAAGAAGCAAGGTTTTGTCTGTTGCTAGTACCACCACTTATCTTGCTGTACTATTAAACAGGGAAAAGACTGTCAAGGTATTATTTTGGATCACTTCAGAGCTAGATGTGCTGCTAATTCCAGAGGATATAAGTTTTTTTCCCTGCAGGTTTGCCTAGTTACTCTATTTAGTCTGCATATTATATTCTTATGAAAGTCACGTGGAGCGATTATACTTTAGATGATAACTTTCAAAAGATTCATGTTTATAAGTACTTGTTAATCATAGGACAATTATAATTAGTTCATGCTAACGCAGATTCATGCTAATATGAATCTGAAATATGTCACAGTGATAATCATGTTTTCTTTCCTGGGCCATCAAAAAAATTATCAAACCTGTGTTTCAACTTGACTTGGCATGGTGACTGGGATAAAAGGAGAAATGAAGCCAGTGTAGCTGGCTCAGCTACACTGTCCGGGGTCGTTACAACACTATACCTTTTCTTCCAGGGTTGCTTGCCCTTATTTAGTTTTGATTCAGACATACAAAACAGATTATGCAGTCAGTGAGTCATTACTTAAATGTCTGTCACTTTTAGTTGAAAACTCTGCTAAAGAAATATTGCTTCTATTGTTGGTGTCAATACTTCCTTTAATCATGGAAAGAGTTTTAGAAAATTTCCGGTTTTTGAGATGTAGTAGAATCTGAAAGAACACGTATCAATATGGATGCTGTAATGTTATCAGAATATTTTGAGATTTATCTTCCTTAACTCAGCATTTCCTTCTATTCAAAAAGAAAAGGAGACAATATACATATTTATATGTGTTTTCATAGGAGATGATAAATACATGGATATAATATCAAAGTCTTTGATATGAGGTAAAGACAATTTTTTTTCGTTGTAACTTGTCCTTTCAACAAAATCATCATGTTTTATTTATGTGCTTGATAACTAATTGAGAATGGTGCGCTAAGGTACAGGATGATAAGACAAGAAAATACTTTTACTAAAAACCCCACAAAACAGATGAATCATTAGCAAGTTTTGTTTTGACATTAAATTAGCATGAAGGTTCACTGGTGTATATGTTAAATTGGATATTGGACAACAGCAATCTAGTAAAATCTTGCAGAGATATAATTGGACAAGTCTGGGCCATCTCATCAGAATACAATGAAATAAACTGACAAGACAGTTTTCTTTCTTGCCACGCTGTGGGTGGGAGACATTTCGGTGCAGGCTGCCTCTGCAGCGAGGTGCAGCTCATCAGGAGCTATGGTGAAAGGTTGCTTCCTTGGGAGGGCAGAGGAACTGACAGCTAGCAGGAAATGATTGAAAGGTCTTGCAAAATCTCTACTATTTTCAGCAGTACCAGATACACAAAAAGATGTGAATATTAATATGCGCTAGCTTTGCCATTATAAGTGGGATCTGTGTTGCTCTGGCAGGGAGCACACGTGGGTTTGGGTAAGCCCTGGGAGGTCAGGTCCTTCAGGCTCTGCTGCTCTCTTCCTCCAGAGCCAGATATTTCAAGGTCTGATTTTTCGAGTAGCTTAGAACTGTTGCTGATGCCAGTATGGGTTCTATCAATAACAGCTTCCAGTGAGACACAGAAGAGACCCACTGGTAATCTTATGTTGCTTTGAATTCTTACAGGAACTGAAATGATAACAGATAATTTCTTGATACATCCCCTAGATAGCCCTTAAAAAGCATAATTACACTTGTGAGAGTGGAATGATGTTCAGATTTAGCTTCTTGTAGGTTGAACCAACTGCATAATCTTAAGAAGCTGAAGGCAATAGCTTGCTGAAGCATTTCCGCACCTAGTTGCATGCACTTATCTGCTCTGCAAGAAGAAATATGGTAATGCTACAACGATAAACCTTTGCTTTATGATGGTTTGTATCACCCAAGAGCTTGTGAATGGGAAGTCTTGCCTACTTTTCACACTCTGTCTGAAGGCAGATACCTTTATAGACCTGCTAGGTAGCCGGCTGCTGTGAACAGCAAAATCCTGAGTGCTTCCTTTTGGCTTAAGAAGAAGCAGGGAGTTGTTTCCAGAGTGGTAGGACCTTTTCCTTTTAACAGTGTCACTGAGACAGAGATATCTAAAATCCTCAGGTATGTAGTCCAAAATAGAAGGAAACAATAATAAAAAGGAAACCCAAAATATAATATGCCCCTGTAATTACAGGAGGCAACAAAAGACATTCAGAGAAGTGTGAGTGCAAAAATTCTTGTGTTTTTAAGGTCTAGTTGTTACAGACGTTATCTTAAAACATCTCTGTAGAAGCTGACAAAGAAATCTTGCCTAAAACAAAAGCCCTGAGACAAATATAAGGAAAAGCAAATACAGCAACAGAACAAATATGATCCTTAGAGTGAAAATAATTAAAATTCCTTCCTCGAGATTTGTGTCAATGGTAGGAAAGCTGCAATGCTTAGCACAGAGCAGTGCAAATAGCAAGGTCTAGGAGGTACCTACCTTTTCAGAAGAAGTGTCACAACATTTGAAAGAAAAAAAGATAGGAACTGACTCACTGGATCCCACCAAAATACCTAACCTCACTTCTTTCTGGTACTGTACTGCTTCCACAAAGATGAAACGCATAACTGATGAGATGACTCTGCCCAAGGGCCATTTCTTTGTAACCATTGGTGCATGAGTAAAGCTCAAGTTCCAGAATATGTTTTCTCTGAAATTTTATAAATCAATGTGTATTCGTCCACTTTCTGTTTGGCACATTTCCTTCTGAATATTGCCATATTCTTGCAATCAAAATGCTTCACCTGCTAACTGTAATAATTTTCTGGGGGAGGGAGATGAAGAGGATAGGGGGCTGTCTCAGACATGGTCCTTGGAAGTGCTGAGCATGAGCACAAGGGCCACAAACATGGCCTGTGTGGCTGGCCAGGCCAAAAGGGTGTATCCAGTCTGTGGGATCACTGGATTTCTAGGCTGTAAAAAGCAGAGACAAGGTCCCCTTCAGGGACCTGAAATTCAAGTTGAGGTTCCTTCCTTCTGGCAAGTTACAAACCATAATACAAATCCGTGTTAACTTCTGCCTTGAATTTCAGCTATAGAGCACATGGACTCCTGAGTCTGGTGTTCTATAATTTTGGACCTGTGAAACATTCATTTTCAGTGGATGTACTTTTCCGCAGAAAAAACTGTAAATGGACAAGGGAAAATAGTACCCAGCTCACTTTTCTATGGCCATCTGTGCAGTCCAGTTAGAAGTGGAGTAGAAAGCAAACATTTTATCATTCAGTACCATAGAGAGGCCTGAGCATCTTTGTGCAGCAGATCCTTTCTAGTTATTGGATATCCATTTCATGGAGGCATTTTTCCATATTAGAAGTATTTTGCTTCATGTTTCTGCTTCTCCGTAAGTTGTTTTTAAAAATTGTATTGGAGGTTAGTACTTTCCAAACTTAAAATGATTTTTTAGGAATTAATCCTAGTTTTTGTTAAACCACTCTAAAAAAGCATTGCGTGCTAAACACTCAGAGGGCTCAGATGTTTTATTTTTATGAAATAAAGGAAAGTTTCCAAGGAAACATATAAAAGTATGAACTTTATTAAATTGTAAACAGCTATGTAACTACCCTCTGCTGCTGTGAGAAGCTTTCTGGATACCTATATTACATATAGCTACAAGTAGAAATTTGAACACAAATTATGACATCTACATATTTATGTATCTCTAAGCACAGCAAGCTGCAGTGAAAATAGATGTAAGTAGATCCTAATCAATGTCCACCAAGATCAATTTGAATTTTTCACTGAGTTTGAGGAAGGCTCTCCACTTGACACCATCAGCAAAGCCTGTTCCTGCTACATGTTACTGCCTAGCTGTATACTGTGGACCAAACTTAATTTGGCTACTGCCTGGAAAGCATTTTGATGTTAAGGACATACCACCTGCTGTATTATTTATTCTGCTTCTACACCTATGTGTCCAGTTTTAATTTAGTTTTGCAATGCCTTAGCTCCCAGCTGAGAGCTTATAAAGCAACTGAAGGTTAAATCATTAGTTAATATAATTGAAACCTGTTCCTCTTTTGCTGGGGAAAAAGAAGAATGTTCTGAAACCATATTATAGTCTGGTTTTTTTTCCCTGCATGTGAATCCCTGCACTTGCTTCCATGTTTTTACTTCCACAGTAGAAATCACTCCACGTCTGATTTGGTGAAGAGTCTCACTTAAATTGCCTGCGTAGGTAAGGTTTCAATCCACAAAAAAAAAAAAAAAAAGAAATTTATCTAGGGATTATCTGTGAAATTAAAGAAAAATCTCTGAGACAAAAGGCATTTTAAGGAATAAACTGGGGCCTAGGGCATGCAAATGAATGAAAGCAAAGCAGCGGGAGAAAGGAGAGACATGTAGAGGGAAAGGTGACAGTTTTGCTGAGGAATTCTGTCATTTTCCCTAAGGAGAAGAGAAACAGAGTGGGGAGAAAGTGGGAGGAGAGCAGTGTGAAGAGGCTCTTGGATACCATGGAGATCGGTACGGTGTAAAAATCTGTATACTGTGGATAAGTAAGTAGGAGGTTGATATCAAACTCCTACCAGCCAGAAACTAGCTTTGTGCAGGGTAAACATGTTAAAGGGCTGGGGAGAAGGAAGCATTGTTTTAGCCTCTGCCATGCTGTTTGCCTACTTAGCACTTAAGAGAGCAAAGGGAGGGGATGCACAAATGTTTTTCCAGTTTGTGCTTTTCAGTATGACTATCCTCTCATGTGTATCTAGTCTACCAGGAAGGAAAAAATATGTTCTAGAGCTTTTTTTTCCCAATTGAAATTGCTTTCTACTCCAGGCTTGCTTTTTCTGTCTCTTCTTTTAATTTCAGTCTTAATTTGATTAACCGGGTGCTTATAATAAATTCATAATGCTTCTCCATCGTTCATGAATGTGGGGAAGAAAATGTGACAGATTCACTAGGAACTAAATGTTACTTTATGTCTGAGTAAGACGGTGTTTTTTTAAAATTCAGTCTTTGTGTTACGCTGCTTTGAAAGACTGTCTCTGTTCATTTTAGTGTTGCTTTGTTCTCTGCTTCTAATTTTTATGCTTTCGATGCCTGTAAGACTGTGCTGTTATTTATATCCATGGCCATAAGGAAGGTGCTGTAGTTTGTATGTATGATGTTGTACTCTTAAGAATTACTGGATTTTTTTCTTTTAAAATTTAAGAAACACTGTAGAATGACAAGTGTGGTTTTCAGAAGATTGTTATTCATGCCATTGATTCTTCTTAAAATACAAGCTGCCTGCTTCCTGTGAATCAGGGTAAGGCAAGCTGATAACTTTGGTTCAAGTCTTACTTTCTTCCCTCAAGCAGGCCTCCCTGAAGCAAAAGTCTAGTTTTCAGACTACTTCAGGCAAGAAGGATTTCTACTTAAGGAAGCAATATGCTATTGAAAGGTCTTGTGTAGACCAAAAGAGATGAGAAAGGACAGTATTTAGCTGGTATAGCTGACTATGCAGAAATTCAGAAGTATGAGATGTCCACATGTGTGCCTCAGCTTCGTTTTCTTCCTGGGGTGGCTGTAATGTCAAGAACCTTAACTTCAGTGTGATAGGAGCTGCTTAAATGGGGTTGCAACACAGTGAAGTAAAAGATCGATGCACGTGGTGGAGGTAGGTGGCTGTGAACCTAACACACGTTTTCCTTCTTCCCTCAAATTTTGTGAAGTTTCAAGAGTGGCCGTGGGTGACCCATGAGATCCTATGTCACGTGTACGGAAGGCAGCACTGGCAGCCTTCAGATGCACTGTCAGTTACAGACCTACACCTCTTCAGGAAAAAAGTCCATGTGTGAAAGAGAGAGCTAGGAGGAATTTGAGAAAAATAAGCTACTTAGCAAGTCAGACAGATTTACAAGCTGTACGTACAGTAATAAGATAAAGCCCCAAATGTGACCATAAATTGTATTTGCGACAAAGCAGTTTTCTGATAAGCTGTTGGGGGGATCTGCTGAGACTTTTCTCTGGGGATCTGACTTGACTACCCTGTGCCTAACATCCACTGCTTAAACTCAGAAAATTTGTTTTCCATTTTATCCACAAGCTTAACTTTAGAATTATGCAAGAACAGGTGAATTATTTTTGTAAGAGCTTACATGTAAGTAAGTGCTGTACCTTCAGTAAAGTTTAGAGGAATTGTGGGGGGGACTGTTCTTACCCTGTCAGTTCTACCCACTGATTTTTGTACAGGGCAGCTTTCTGACCAGAGGCTGACTCTTCCAGTTACAATGCCAATAAAAGCACAGTTTTGCAATGGCTCTGCCTCTGCATGTGTGTGTTCGGGAGGAAGCACGGTGCAGCAGATTTCTTAAGACTTTAATTTGTTGTGCTGGAGGACACATAAGCTGAGGTGTTCATCCCCCTGTGGTAACAGGAGCATATATTGTAAAAGTCCTGCAGGGAGGGATGGGGCTGTATGGTGCTGCTGCAGGGGCAGGACGTGTCAGACTCTCAGCTGTCTCATCCCTAGCTATTAACCTTGGCCAAGCAGCAGTAGCAGTCTTGATGAAAAATGAAAATGTCTCTATTCCCTAAAGTATTTGCCTTCCTGAATTTCCAAAACTTAATGCAAGCTGTGGTGGTGCTTGGGGTCTTCTTAGATGTTAGAAGCCCAGCATTTTCAGACAGTGGTTATGCTGACCTCATGTCTGTAGAAACCAGCTGATTTGTTTTTTTTTTAATTTTAAGACTTTAAAGGGTGCATATTGACCTCCAAGAAAAAATTCAAAGAAGTTGTCTCAGAGCATGATTTTTAATTGGCCTTTTCTCAGAAATAGCAAAGGGAAAACCATTAAACTTTAAGGTATGGCTTTACTGATGCTGATAGGATTGTAGAGGGGATAAATTATAGATTTAAAAGCAATGTTAAAATAAGGACTTGAGTATTTCAAGTACAAGTTGTTGCTGTTAGGAGCACCAAAGCTGATTGTCTGCACCAGAACAGGTGCCTTCAATGTGTAAATCTATGAAGAAGGGTGAGGTCCTACCTCAGAAAGGGCCAGTAGTGGCAGGAGGCTTCTGTGGTATTTCTTGCTGGCTGCCAGCAGTATCTCAGCAAGGTGGATGTAGTTCTGTCCCTCTTCCCTTGAGGGAACTCAGGTTTCTGGGGTTTTGTGTTGTCTGCTGGAACTGACTGTGTGAGGAGGAAAATGCTGTGCTTTGGAATTTGGTCCTGACTGGTTACATACTGTCCTTCTAAGCTGAGCATGTTTACCTATGGTCTCATGTTCTTTTACTCAACCTTTTCATGTTGTAGTCTATGGGACGGTGTGAAACTAGCTTTACAGACAGTTAGTAAGCAGCTAATTTTGCAAGAGTCTTCTGTGTGTGCAGCTCCTAATAAGCAGAGCTCACATTTGGATTGCGTGATAGCTTATTTGGGTGCAGTACAAGAGCACAAAGCTTGATCAGTTACGCACATCAGCTGTTCCTAATATGGTGTTAAACATATATGCACGTTAATGTCTGGTTCTTTTTGTTGCAACAGGTTCTGCCTGGCATACTGCAGAAGCATTGCTGTATTTTACCTGACAGGAACACAGGTAAACTTTTTTCTTAATGACTTAATACTGTAATATGATTTGGAGAAATACAAACACATTGGGTAACATAGTGAAGCTGTTTGCTATTTGCAGTCGTTGAGACTTCTACCCTCTAGAGAGTGATAAGTTGAATGTTTTGTTTAAATTACCTCCTTTCATGTAAAGATTTTATGTGTTCACTTAACTTTCTAGAGCTGTCGCTGTTGTTGAGACTGCTACCAGGTCTTGCTGTAAAGGTATTTGTATGAACTTCCAAAGTATTGCTACTGTTAATTATAAAGTTATACTTTTGGCAAGAAAAGGGCTTTGATACTGGATTCTCCAGTCTGGTCCTGTCGATTCACAAAGGTGCTATGCAGTAAGTCTTATGCATAGCTCTGAATGCAGGTAAATGCTTGCTTTATGCTTGTTTTTGAGAGACTAGAGGAGTAGACTAAAGGAGTAGACAGAAGAAGTGTCACTGATGATGCCTTGCTATAATGAAGGAGCAGACTTAAAGTAATACATTTATGACTAGAACAAATCAATTGATGAGAACGAGAACATGGATGAGAAGAAACTGATGGTTTAATTTTATGTTCTTTTATTACAGGAAAAACTTTTTTAAAAAATAAGTTTAAAAATCTCTTATATTTTTATAAATTGGATGGAAGTGTCTGCATATGCAATTGTGAGTTTTATTTAACAGACTAATTTCCGAGAAGTAGGAGGAAAAATGTAGCTCATTTTTTATGTCTTCTTAATAGAACATATGTGAATGCTTGCGGATCTTAAGGCTCCATTCCCCTATCCCATAATAGCTACTATTAAAATAAACCAGTTTCTTCCTTGTCTTACTATTACTTCTATTTCAGTCACAGTTTGCACTAAGTGTAATTGTGTAGAGAACTTGACAGCTGTGTTGAACTGTAGTCTGGCTTGTGGTTACCTGCAATGGCTCAAATGAAATTTAAAATCTCATTTCCATTTTCATCTGTGAACATGGGAGGAGTTCTATAGTAAGACAGTTAATAATGTACCTCTTATAACAAGAATATGGAAGTTTGTAATTAGTGAACAGATTGCAGACAGACTTTGGTTTTCATATTTATTTCAAACTTTCGTGAAAACTGGACTAAGGAATCACGGTATAATGACCTCAGCCCAGTCTGTGTGCTCCTGTGCTAATTACCTTTCTCTTTCTAACATAAGAATTTGATCCAGGTTCCTTTGATGACCAAACTCTTCTTGACTTGTGCAGAAGTGTATCAAGTGAATATCAAAGCCAGTGTTACCTGAAGTGATGCCCTGGAGTTGGGTAGTAAGGCTGACCATTTATCTAAAGAGGGTGAAATATGCCTTTATAATGAGTATCAAGAAAACTGTTTATCTAAAATCCCAGTCACCTTCAAATGTGCCTTCATTTGGACATGAGAGAAGGGAGGAGCTTGCTAATGTAAAATTTGGTTTTGAAAGCTTTGAACTAAGCTCTTTGAATAGGAAACCTATCAGGTTTTGGTGTGTAACAACTGCTGTAAAACTTAAGCACACTTAGGTATGAAAATAACTGCTGTTGCTTCTGTGTGCCTGCTGCAGTAAGTATTTTTATGCTTTCCTGTTATACAGTTAGGAGTTGCCAGCAGGTGCAAAGCTGATGTCTGTGTCTATTTTTTCCCTTTTCCTCCATTTATGGTGTTTAAATACTTAGCAGAGAGGGGAAGAGTTCAGACTGGACACAGGGCATTTTTCAGTTCCTTTCTGGAGGAAAAGAGCAGCTCTTTGTTTCTCTTGTTGTCTTAATCAACTAATCCAAACTAGTAAGATGACACTGCTTAAACTTGTTTAAATGTGGAAAATGTTACTTGCATTGAAATGTATACGTTGTATATAATCATGTCTGGCTCCATTCTTACAAAGTGAGCCCAGAGGAGTTGCCTGATGCAAGCTGTGGATCTATGTCTGTGTTCAGCTGCTGACATTTGGAGGAATTTGGCAATGCGCAGAGATAAGTGTTATTCCTAGTGAAAGGGAGAGAAAGATAAAGAGATGGACTAGGGGGAGGAATAGGAGAAGAAAGAGGGGGAAGAAGCATAAGGTGAGGCCTCCAAAACCATTAGGAAAGAAAACAGGTACTGTAGGGAGCAGAGATGGGTGAAAGGGAGAGGGCAATTTCTCTACTTGTTTATATAAATTCAACAGTCCGGGCATGACCAGCTTGAAGGTCATGGGCTTCTCATGCAAGAGTGGCCCCACAACCAGTATCTTTCATGCTGTTACCACAGGAGCTGCACCCCAGAGAAAGAAATGAGCTCTTGAGAATGGTGGGGCCAACACTGCCAGGTCATCCTTTCATCTGGCTGCCCTTCAGACCTAGGCTAACCTGGACTCCTGGAAAACACACACAATTAAGCCTTAAAAGTATTATGGACCTGGATTGCCCTAGAAAGTTGCATGTCCCACTGTCCCTTCCTACACTGTCTAAGGGTTTGAAGCGGCAACCCTTATTCTATCAGTATTGATATTCTGTACGTGTAACCTGGAGAAGAGAGCTGTGCATGGAAGAAAGGTACATGGGAGCAATGATCGCCTTCCCCTGGTGACGGTGTGTTAGTACTTTTGCCATGAACTTTTATTCTTGGTCCTTATAACTTGGCTATAAAAACACCTGCAGAGCCTTTTGAAAGGGAGGATAAAAAAAAGTAATTCAGCCATTCCACAGCAGTGTAGTTTTGGAAGAAGATGCATATTTAACAAGATTAGGTGTTTCAAAGGTTAAAGAACTAATTTTTCAAAAGAACATTTACAAAAATCTCAATCTCTAAATAAAACACCGAATCCTGCTAGTTGGTTGCTTGCAATAAGCTTTTCTAATAGACAGTGATGCTTCATTTCTTAAGTATTAATTTATTTGTGGCTTTCCGTGAATCATAAAGGTATTGTCATTACTAAATTGAAAGTTCATATAGCATGCACTGGTGTAATGCTTGTTCATTATCATGTTAGCTGGTATCCACAACTAGTATTTGTCACGTGTCCTATGCCTTGAGAAGCAAAAGATCCCAGACCAGACACCTTTATTCTGCAGTTCCTTCTTATGCCGTAAGCATACTAGAAGAGCTGTATTGATATCCCTTCTAGGTTTCTTTCCATCTTCCATAACTTAACCAGCCAGCAACAACTGGGATGCATTAGCAGTTATAAAGTTAATTGGAAGAAAAGCAGTTACATGCTCCATACAGGTGTTACTAAGAAGATCATAAGGGGAAACAGTGTGAAGGTACTAATGACCTGGTGGGGAGCAGCTTGTTTATTTCCTTGAATTATAACCCTCTCTCTAGCTCCAGCTGGGAGAAATAACTCACCCCTTTTGATGGACATCCACTACCCTCTGTGTACACATGCAGCCAGCTCTGATTCCGTTTATAAGTATTTCCCAGCAATGTTCAATCTCCTGCTAACAGGGACTCTTCGGCCAAGTCAGAAGTCCCTCTTGTTACTGCACAGTCACTTCTGTAAACCTTAGACATGCTAAGGCTGTCCTTCCCCTTCTCTTCCTCCTTAGCAAGGTTCTTAGTTATGATCATGATTCAGAGAGCTGCTCACACAATATGAGCAGTGCAATTGGTTTCTACTCTCAAAATGATGATAGCCATTAAATAAAACATGTGTTGGCATTAATAAAAAAACATTAAATTGAGGAGTAGGAATGCAGCTTTGAAGCAGAGAAGTCAATGCACCCTAATGTGGGTTGCTTTTAAAATTTGTGTATTTTTAAAATTTATTTTTATTTCCAGTCTTACTTGAAATAGAGCTGTTCAGGCAGTATATGTGGGTTGTTTAGCTGTAGATACTTTCATACAGATAAAAAGAGGATATATATCTGAAAGCTTATGCTTTTTTGTATGCTGTGTTTAAGCAGTCATAGATCAGATAAGTGAATTATTTGGAGTGGTTTGGGTTTTTTTGTTATCCCAGAGCTCCCTGTATTGTGATCTAGCACAGTAAATTATCCTCAAAGTGTGCACAAATATACTTGGTGCAGTAAAATGTGAGTTATCAATGGAAGGCATTAGCAGAAGGCTCTCAGGGTGATTAATTTTTTTTTTAACCATTGCTGCAGCTGTTAAATGGACATTCTTGCACTGCAGAGATCCTGATAGCTGTGTGGTATGTCTGCCGGTGTTGTGCTCTTAATACACAATTATTAGTTTCCTGTCATGCAAGGAAATTGCACAAATGGCTTCTGTACTATCCTTTTCCGTCATAGCTGTGAGTTTTTAATATGTTGCAGACTGCAAATTTGGGCTCATTTTTTTTCCACTGAAGATTCCCAAGGAAGGAATGAATCAGTAGTCACCAACAGTTTTTTGGGTTGATTTGTTCTTTGATGCTTTAAGCTTGGATTTCCCCTCTCATGGTGAAGGAGGACATTGGTACAATAAAAAGCATCTGCATCTGTCTGACACACTTGATTCTGATAAATAGCTCTTTTAAACTTTAAACAACACTCTTTATTAAAAAAAAGAAAAAAGATTTATGCTGTCTCAAGTTTCCTCATCATCAGCTCTTGTGTGCTGATACTGAACTTGCACAGGACGTTAAATCCTTTGTTACAGTCATTCTCTTTTGTCCACTGCATTGGCTAAAATTACATTTAAAAATGTGTGACCAATGTTATTCTCTCTACAAAGAATGAACAGTATCTGCTTGAGAGAGTGGTAATTGCTTTTTCTACAAAAGCAGGTGTTTAATAATATCCAATCTCTTCATTGGGTGGAGTATAGCCCAAGACAGTAATGTTTCATCCTTTGCGTGTTTGCTTTTCTTCCTGTTGCTTGAAGAGCAAATATTGAACAGGAGAAAAATCTAAGATGGTACTAAAAAGAATTTCTACATTAAACTTTATTAAATTGGATAAAGAACTTAACATTACCTTTTTCCTTAACTATATCTACAATTCTGTTGCCTTAGTAGCTTAGTAGCTTTTAAAATCAAACCAGTGTGGATTAAAACCACTTAAAACCAATGTGTTTTATAACTAGCAAATATGCTACTAACTGGTATATATATTTATGAAAAGGCAATGTATCTGTGTAAGAATTCCCATCCAAATGACTGGGCTCACAATGCATGTGAGTGAACTGTACAGCAGCCAGTTTGATTTCACAGAAGGGATTACAGGACAATGTTCAGAAGCCAAAGTCTTGTTACAAAAATAACTCACCGTAGTCACTAGCATATCATCTTCTATCTGAACATTTTGAAGTTTTTAATTAATTGTGATGAATTCTTGTCTTGTGCTGTTCAGGCAAAGAAATTTTACTCCTATGTTTCACAAAGAGAAGGTCGGATTATCAGCTGGTGCAATGCAAGAATATTCACTAAGGGTTATGTATCATCCTTTTTAGGAGTTCTTTGCTTAAACTGAGATTGTGCTTTTACTTTCAAGATGTAGCTATAGATTTTTTAGACAGTTCCTGCAGATTTCACCTGCTGTCTGCTAGCTGAGTTCAACATGAGTGTTCTCATTCAGTTGTTCAGCTGCAGGCTGCCTGCTGGTACTTTCCAGACCAGTTTCCATGGAAATGGGAATTAGAGGGGTGAAAATAAAGGAAGAGTAAGGATTTTCTTAATCTTCTAGTTAATCCGGAAGTTCCCCTACCTTGATATCAAGTTGGCTAGGCATATGATGCCAACTTTGGCAAAATAAAAAATAAATAAAACCTGCCATTAGAGCTGTTGTGAGCAATGCCTGTTACTGAAACTGAGAGGTGTTGTAGATCACCAGTAAAGGGTGAGGAAGGGAGAACTGAACTGGGCTATGCAAGAAGAAACTGCTGAAAGGGTGTGAGGCAATACCCAGTGACAGAGGTGATAACCTGTGACAGAACTTCTTGTCAGACATAGCTTGCATTGTGAAAAATGTTGACAGTAAGTAATTAAATAGTGGCACATGAACCTAGGGGAGGAAAACATCCAGTTCAGAGAAGATCTAATTTAAATGCTCTGGACTGAAAGTGAAACAAAGGATATAATCTAATGCATTCAGAACATAATTTAGGGCTCTCATGCTTCCCTGGTGATTATTGCTCTCCTTTTTTCCTCCACATTACTGACACTACCATATCAGCAAAGTCAAACTATGGAGCAGTCACTGCAGGTGGGTGTGTTGTGAGCAGCATATTCTTATATACCCTCTTCTGCCCTTTCCCCAGTGGCTAGACCCCAGTAGCTTTGTGTTAGCATATCCTTGGGGAAAGATCTGGGATCTCTAGGCCAAACCTTGATTTCTTTTTGGCCAGAAGCAACCAGTCAAGTTAGCAGGAGGCTGGGAATGGGGAGGCAACAGGCCTATGCCATGTCCCGAGGAGAATCAGCTGTACCCACCTCTTTTATGACAGATGCTCGTGTAGCCTTTCCAGGCCTTTTATTCAGCTTCCCCAACCTTACCACTGGAAACTTTTCCTAATACATAACCCGAGTCTTCTTGCTGCAGCTTAAGCTTGTTAACTTGTGTGAATGATGGATGCCTCCTGTTTCTCAACTCCTTGCAGATACCTTATATATACCTGAAGACTTTTTTTTTTTTTTCCCCATCTTCCCTCTCACTAGATTTTGTCATCTAGGTTCACAAATTCCACTTCTCTCCTCTTTTCTGTATGTTGTGCTACTGTACATGTAAACTTGGCATGTTTTCGTTGTAACTCATTGAGATATGAGACTTTTTTCACCCCTTGGATTTGTTTAGAAGAGACTGAACCATGTAGCAGTGACAGGTCCCTAAACATGGCATTGTCTTTGATTAACTAGTGTCTAATGTCTCATTTTTACACTACAGAAACTCTCATATACTTTAGTCTGTGACCTTTTTTCTTCCAGAAGAATTGGTTGACTTGGGTAAGTATGTTAAGGCTGGCTATAGAGTTGAAAAAGACAGGCTTTTTGCTTACTTGTTTTTATTTAGTACTAGTTTAATTATGGAAGGGTGCTATGATAGGAGGAATGAATGTAATTTAAATAGCTAAAAACCAGGAGGTTTGAATAAAGATACCAAAAATTTTTATTTCAATACTCCTGAGTGGGTGGGTTTTCATTTCTTGTTTTCCTGGTTCTCTTCCCCTCACCACAGCCTACAAGGTAGATATAAGCCTATTACCCAAACTTTGGTTTGCATCAGTGTTTTTTTTATCTCTAGCTTTTCTCATAGCTACAGAAGATCAGCAGCATAGGGAGCCTGGCCATAAGGAGACAGGGTGTTCGTTCCACTTCTCCTAGTGATTCAGAATCTGGATAGGGCATAACTGGCACAGAAAAGCAGGTAGTTTGCAGTGATGTTAAGAGGATACCTGCAGGCTGTGGAAGAAGCTATCTTCTGAAGTTAGTTTCCATCCTTTGGGTCATTTTAGACTTAGTACTGCTGGATGTCTGGCTTGAATAAGGAACTATACACTTTCAGTCTCAAACCTGCCAGAAGACTGCCTTATTTTGTTGGATTTGTATCTACCTAGGACCATCCTGCTTAATCCACTGAAATCTGATCTCTATGTGGTGCAACAGTATAGGCCATCTGGGGCAGGCTCAGACTTTAAAGGGGTCAGGTCTGTTATCTCAAGAACAAAAGATCCTCAGACTTCAGTATACACCCATCCAGGTGTAGAGCTAATTATCACATATTAGTCTACTTACAATAATTGGACAGGCCAGGAGACTCTGGGTATGCATGAGCATAGAACTGTTTTAAAACTCCAGCTGGTGCAGATCTCTGTGCCATTCTGCTTATGGAGTAAAAAGCATCACCATAGCACAGTGCTCTTGTGCTTCAGTCTTTGCACTGTGTCCTGGCTGGCTGCTGGCATAGTACAAAGTCATTTTTGGAGTTCAAGATCCTCCACTACAACTAGCTCTTCACTAGATGTTTTTCCCCTCTAATTATTGTTACGAGAAGTCACCGTTGTGCTTCACCCAAAACTATATAGGCTTAAACTGAAAAAAAAACTAAGAAAGAGATTTCACTGGTATTTAAATGTCATGTTAAATGTTCCAAGATCATTAAAACATGCTCCCCTGAAAGATGAGTGCTGACTAGCCCCCATGCTCTCAGGCCTGGGTATAAACCGTTAGCTGTAAAATAGAACTTTCACAACAGTCACCCCCGTATGTGTGTGGGGAGCAGGAACTGAAGAAGGGGCTCTAACTCAGTAAAGCTTAATTCTAGAAGCAGAGATGGAAGTATGTGTGTTGGCAGTCTTTTTGCCTAACGTCATAAAGAGCCCTGCCTGCTGAAGGTATGTAGGAAGGAAATTCTCTCCAGAAAACAGCATCTCTTGCAAGGAAGCTTACTTGACCTTTATTTCTGAAATGTTTTGTAAAGCATTCCCAACGTGTACAGCTCAGCTACTGAAGGAAGAGAGACGTGTACACCAGCAGAAACTGCAGGCAGCTCTGATAACTGGTCATGTTAGTAACGTGACTAAGTATTGCTAAATGAAAGAGTATGTAGAATGACTAATTTCTACATGCCGGAGTTTGGGATTTTTATTTTTTAGTGCTTTCATCTATTTGTGAAACTGTTGCCCTGGCAGTATATAAATCATGTGGACTGAGGGAGTGTGTGTATGTGAGTGAGGGTACTATACACAGGTACTCTCTGGTGGAGGAATATAGTTTTGAAGTCCGCTGCCAAAATGTACAGCTTGGCCAACACAGTGCAGTGTGTGGGTAGAGTTAAAGAGCATGTAATTGAGCAGAGAAATGGAAAGATACATATTTCTACTCGTACAGCAAATAAGGTAAAATGTTAGTACTGCTTTCTAGAACAACTTCCAGTCAATGGTGAAGAGCACAGAGAATTGTCTTGGATTCCTTGGTTTCACATGGGTACAGTAGACCACACTGATATTTCATTAACACTAGAGGAATTTGATTGTGGGCCAAAAGAAAATATTACTTGACCTTTTAAAGGTCTCGGGGTGTTTGCACAAGTATCTTTGTTCACTGTTTCAGTAGTGTCTTGCCTCTCTATATGACTGCTTTGGGGTAACTTAGAAGCAAGTACAGATCTGTTGGCTGGTGTGCATTAATCACACAATGCAGGTATGTAAAGTATGAAAGTAATAGAGATGGTTTATTTGCTGCCAGTTTCTTACAACTTGATTATATTTCTTTTCTCCTTAAATTGCAATTCAACCGTTTAAGTAGATTGTTATGCTAAAAATATCCTTTCGTGATCTTGAGATGAGTGAGCAATGGAAACAGCATTTGAAGTGACCATCAGTCATTTCTCCCAGATTCACTTCAGTTGTATTGTAATCTGCAATTTTGCAGAAGCTCTTCAAGGTTTTGATGAGCAGAACACTTTTTTCAGAGGATGTGGGAATAAACGGTTTTGTCATAATAGTTTTCTTGCAAAAAGAATGTAAGATAGAAAAAATAAGGACTAGAATGAACACTACTAAATTCTAAAAAGAAATCCATTTCAAGAAACTAGTTTGCTTTGTTTTTCCACCTCCCCCCGCCCCGTAACTCCTCCACCACCTCTTTACTAGAAGAGTAGGAGTGTATGGGGAATTGGATTCTGTATCTAAGATGCTCACAGTGTTAGATAACTTATTTTTGTAAGTTTCCTGAACAATGTTTATCTGCTCTGAGGCATGCTGCATAATTTGGAGGAGTCTGCCACAAGTTTTGGACTTGTCTTTTACCCCCTAGGATTGAATAACAGATTTTAAATGGTGTAACATACAAGCCTCTCCACAATGAAAAACCTGAGAGCTCTCCCTCCTTCCAGCTCTGCCTTTTCCAGAAAAGGACATCCCACTTCCACTGACATACTGGTGGAGACTTCTTCCAGACGTACCTTTTTTGCTTTCAGCAGACTTACTAGTACAGTGTTAGTATTAATGTACAATTTTTCCTGTCCTTCCTATTTCTTTTTGAATTAGCTGGGGGGTGGGAGTACCAAAACATACATTTTGTTATCAAAACATCTGAGGTATTCATACTTACCATTTAAAGATAAACTGCAGTGATATTCTCTATGCTTAAAATGTGAGATTTTTTTTTTTGTGCTAGAATGATTTTCTTTGTAGTAATGCTGTATGACGTGGTTGTCCTGTCTTTTGGGATACTATAACATAATAGGCACTATAAATAACAGCTGCTAATGTCTACAATCGTGCACAACAGGCGGTAATTTAACCACTTGTCTCCTTTCTGTCACAGTGGGAAGTATCAAACCCTTCTGCACTAATAATGCAGATCCCCAAAGCTGTTAGTGGTGGTTATTGTAGAAGTATATTACCAGAGACAGTGCTGCACCCTCTTCACTTGAGATGAAGCCGTGGCAAATGCTTCCACACATGTGGTTTAGTCATCTCAGTATGACTCTGCATTGGGTAAGACACCAGCTGTATCTCCAGAGAATCTCTCCCAGACTGCTAGCTGCAAAGAGTGATGCTGTTGAGCAGAGAAAAGCAGAGGAGAAGCAAAACTTGTTCTATTAGCTTATCCTTCTTGGGGCAAAGATCATTGGGGAATGGAAAGGGAAAAGAAGGCAAAGATGTTTCACTGTAAAGAAAGGTGATGTTTCAGTATACTTCTATGAAAAGTAACTCTACGAGATGAGATGCACGGTGTCATCTGTAAATTATATTACTTATAGTAAAGTATATTCATGTGTTAGACTTTAGTTAAATGCTTAAGTGAGGAAGTCTGAACTTGTAGTTGACCAAGGCTGCTGTCCCAGGGTCCTTTAGGTCTTATCTGGACACAGTTTAAAATCGGGGAAGAAGTGAGGAGTAAGAGCACAGTATCAAAGAAACTACGAGAAGCTTAACTCACAACTGTGCTCATCTGACAGCAAACCCCAGGGATGAATCATCTGAAGATTTTCAGTGGTAAATATAGGAAGCCTAAATTTACCAAAGAATAGCGATGGCATGACAGAAAGCCATGAGGGCATTTGCAGTCATTCTTACCTTATATAATGGCTTCTTGAATGCCCTTTATAAACTGAGGACTGATCCTCTGTACTGTAGCATTAAAACTTCTTGTGAGCCAGGAGCCTCCATACTGAACATGGACAGAACAATGCTGGAGGCTTCAGCTGACAGAAGTTTAATTCATGAACCACCTTCACAAATATATTTGGAAATTGTGAGTCACAGAAATCAGCCCACAAGGCACAAGAAATTACATCATGGTTAAGCTGTAGGTGATTATAAATGTAAGGGATAAGATATCACATAAGCTTCAGGGAAAGGGAAGTATATTTTGAAAACGCTGCAGTACTTTTTTACTCCTCTGCTCAGATGGAGGGCAGCTGGAGGAAGAAATGTGAAATCAAAAAGCCTGAAGAGGAAGGACCAGCATGGCATGGACTTTTACTAATGTGTGTTAAAGGAAGAATCCTTTCTTTTGTTGCCGTAAAGACATAGAAATGCTGTACAGTCATGAGCACCTCTGCATTAAGACTAGTGATCAATGTTTCGTACACCTGAGCATAAGTCTTGCTGATATGTTCTATTTGCACTAAATATATATAAAGTGATTCTTTAAAAAAGATCATTGGAATTTGTTCCCCAGTGCCGAAATTTTCTAACTCTCTCCTGTTTCTATGGAAACTGTAATAGTAAGAAGACACAGTAAACAAATGCACTGTATTATAAGCCTCCTCTTTAGCAGGACATTAATTTTATTAGTATCTGTCCAAATTAGTCTGATGGTAGGTATTGTGCATTTGACCATCCAAACAGTAAAGTATCTATTTCATTTTCACTGAGGTTTTATCTTCTAGCTTTGAGGGCTTTTACTTTGGTCTTTAATCATTTTTCTAACCCAGTGGCGGGGTGATATGTGCCAGTGGTTAGTACATTGCTGCTGGTAATACTTGCTTAGCTCAGACGAGAGTAGTAAGTGCTTAATGTTTATGAAGTGCTTCAGAAATAGGAAAATCTTGAAGTGCAGAAGTACCCTTGTTGCTAGCTAATGCAGAAAATAAAAACTACTTTTGCCTGTGATTCTTTTGAACGTGCTTATGTGGCATGGTATTCCAGGGACGTAACTAGAAAGACATAGCCTGCTGTTTAAGAAAAAATAATATGCCTTTTGGGGAACAAACTACATCTCAAAGTAGAGTGTCATCTTCTGGAGCAGTGCACAACCGTGGTTCTTGAATTTTGTGCAGCAACAACAGCCATGTATGTTCTGGACTGCCAAATGCTGTGAAGAGGGTGAGGAGGCTGATCTCTACCTACCTCTGCTCTGCCTGGTGGGACTGGCAGGTTGCAGGCAGGAGCACGCAGTACATCACCGGCATCACGGGGGACCATGTACCTTGCAGGCACATTTGCCCAAATAGGGGAGCTTGAGTTGAGGAGGCAGACTTTGTACTCACTGATGATACAATGAAATTCCTACATGATTACTGATCTTGCCTTCTGTTTAGAAATTATTCTTCCTTCTGTGAAACAAGTTTCAGACTACTACTGAAAGGGGTTGTCAGGTTTTCAAAGATTAAAATTGTGGAGAAATTGTTCAAGTGGCTCAGTGAATGATGTGCCTGGAGTGGTTTTTAGGGAGTGAAAAAGTCAAAGCTCAAATAATCCAAGTTAGGGTGGGGGAAGCCTGTTTGGTTTTGGTGTGGTGAAGAGATTGCTCACGCTCACGTTACTGGGAATTTACACTGAACTTTTTCCCAGTCTGCAGGATGGCAATGAGGCAGTCACCTTTACTTCAGTTAGTAACAAATACACTTCAGCAACTTAATAGAGACCAGCCATACAATAAGCAAGATATTTTCTTTTTCTGTAGTATGGACAACTTATTATGCTTATTTCATTGAAGACCTGCTGTGTTAAGTATTTAACAAAATCAGTTGATAACTGTATTTAATGGTAGTAGCATTTAAAAATGCTCTAGAGAAACTGATGCAGATGGGTGTGCTAATGATGGAAATATGTTGATCTGGAGAAACACAAGTCATCCCTTGAAGCCTTTCTATTCTGGTGGTGGTAGTAGGAGACACTAAAACCGCAATACACAGGTCTTTCTTTTCAGATTGTTTAGCAGTATTTTGAGTATTGTTGCTACAGGGAATGAGATAATCTGTCTGGTTTGGAAACATTTTTGATTCTGGAAACAATGATGAATGGTGCTTATCAAATGCACAGTATGCTTTGATATCCATTAAGAAGTAGGCTATTCCATGGTGCTTAAGGTATCTACTTCTGTCTGTGCAAACACAAGCGTCTTGGTATTGAACCAGCTTTTTTTAGGTAGGCCGTTGGATTTGACAGGGACTCTTCAGATACTTTCTACCACTTCAGAGAGACTGACTCTGTGAAGAAGCCTCCCATGCCAAGAAAAGCGTCTTCATAACTATGAACTATCTGCCTGCATAGGCAGAGAAGATGGTTTTGAAGGAGATAATATTTTATTTTGCTTGTTTTTTCGTGGGGGCCAGATGAAAAGCCTTCAATATGATTGTCTTTCCATTTCTTGTGTTAACTTGAAAGAAAATAGATTGTATCACACCTCATTTAACATACAAAAGGGGCTCATAAGAAAGACTGAGAAAGACCTTTTACTGAGGCCTGTACTGACAAGGCAAAGGGCAATGGTTTTAAGCTGAAAGAGAGGGTAGATTTAGATTGGAAATAAGGAATTTTTTGCAATGGGAA
>JAVSBS010005104.1:40289-63051 GCA_033124195.1 Coracias cyanogaster | reverse complement strand
GGTGCCTGAGGACTGGAGGAAAGCCAATGTCACTCCAGTCTTCAAAAAGGGCAAGAAGGAAGATCCAGCAAACTACACACCAGTCAGCCTCACCTCCATCCCTGGAAAAATGATGGAGCGGTTCATTCTGGAGGTCATCTCTAAGCACATGGAAGACCAGAAGGTTATCAGGAGTAGTCAGCATGAATTCACCAATGGGAAATCATGCTTCACCAATCTGATAGCCTTCTTTGATGATATGACTAGCTAGGTAGATGAGGGGAGACCAGTAGATGTTGTTTATCTCCACTTCAGCAAGGCTTTTGACACTGTCTCACATACCATCCTCATAGGTAAGCTCAGGGAGTGTGGGTTAGATGAGTGAATTGAGAACTGGCTGAGCGACAGAGGTCAAAGGGTTGTGATCAGCAGTGCAGAGTCTAGTTAGAGGCCTGTAGCTAGCATTGTTCCCCAGGGATCAGTACTGGGTCCAGTCTTGTTCAACATATTCATCAGTTGACCTGGATGAAGGAATAGAGTGTACCCTCACCAACTTTGCTGACGATAGAAATCTGGGAGGAGTGACTGACACACCAGAAGGCTGTCGTGCCATCCAGCATGACCTGGACAGGCTGGAGAGCTGGGCAGAGAAGAATCTAATGAAGTTCAACTAGGTTAAGTGTGGAGTCCTGCACCTGTGCAGGTATAACCCCATGTACAGATTGGAGGTTGACCTGCTGGAAAGCAGCTCCATGGAGAAGGACCTGGGAGTCCTGGTGGACAACAAGCTAACCATGAGCCAGCAGGGTGCTTCTCTTGCCAAGAAGACCAATGCTATCCTGGGGTGCATTAAGAAGAGTGTGACCAGCAGGTCAAGGGAGGTTCTCCCCCTCTGCTTTGCACTAGTGAGGCTACATCTTCAAGCATCTTCCTCTGGGAAGATAAATGGCTCCGCCAAGGATAAACTGGACCAGAAGGTTGTCCAGAATGCTCTGAAGAGCTTTTGGTGCTATTCATGCTACACAAGTCCTGTGAAAAATTATGCCCTGCGTACTTCTGGCTGAAATAAAGGACTTGAGGATTCTTCATCTGACTTCATCCCTTTTGCATGGTGTACATAAGCTGAGACAGGAGTGAAAGGTTTACTCTTGGCATAAGAAGGACAAACTGTAGTCTTACTTTGATTTTGCCAGTCACAGTGAACATTATTCTTTTCATCATCTTAACTCCAGTCTTCAGGCCAAGCAGCCAAGCTGAGATAAATCTAGTCATTATACTGTCTGTGGTAAGAAGAATTAGTTGCATTATGGAATTTTAACTTTCCTTTTCCTGTCATAGATGTGCTAAGGGGGCACCTGTGCAATGATTTGTTCATATACAGTGAAAGGTCTTGTCAGTCAGCATTTTGTAATGGTTATATTACGACTTACTATTTGGTTAGGAAACCGAATCCACTAATACCTAGAAAGAAAAAAAAAGAGGCCTTGTGCTACTTTAAAAATTCTTAGTGGAGAAATAAATGATGATCATTGGACATAAAGCGTTCTCATGGATATATTCAGCTTCTATTTCTTTTGCTCCTACTGAGTAATACCTTATTCAATAGCAGTTCTACAGACATGAAGGGGACAGCTCACAGAGCAGGATATTATTTTCCCTGAGCAAAGCTGAAAATATGTCCTTGAGATACTAAATATGACAGAATTCGATGGAGCACCAGTTAAAGGAGGCATGAGTTCACAGTCTGGAGCATGTTTTCACATACTATTATGTACCAGAAGATTAGCACTCCATGTAAAAACTCTTCCAGCCATCCAGTCTAAAATAAAGATAAGGTTCTATTCAGTTTGCAGAGGTGAGTGCTGACCTATTTCTTTTCGGTGAGAAAATACTACATGATTGCTTACACTTAGAAAGTTTGGGAAAATAGAAAAATAATGGGTCGATCTGGCAGATATCTCAAAGTTTATTTAGGAAATCACTTTAAAAATATACATTCTGTTTTCTTTATATTGTATATTATTTTAAGATCACACACACACACAAAAGAATATAGCTTAAAGCATTCAATTCTCAAATGAATAAGTCATTAGAAATGAACGGACTGTGCGCAATGAAATAATTACCACAACATCCTGCAGGATACAAAAAGCAGACCAGCAGTAATTACAGTCCTGCTGGAAAAATCAATAAGTGTTTCTCATGCCTTTCTGATCAAGACTGCAGCATGATATTAGCAACCTGTGAAACAATGGGGTACCCATTTAATCTCACTTGGAAGTGCGTAGGGTTTATCGGTGGAGTCATATTCTCTGTGCTTGCAAAACTCCTTAGTCGACAGCTGTGATAGTCTCTGTGACGTAATTGTGGAGGAAGAACATTTCTCTTATGCTCGCGTGAACTATATGCTGAAGAGGAAAGAGAAGGAAGTGGTAATACACTTAAGCATTCAAAAAAATAAAAAGAAAATATTAAAGTTAAGGTTCCAGGGATATATGTTACAATGCAGGATTTAATTCTCTCCTTCTATTGTGTATATGAAGAATAAATACTCTGACTTCATTAGAGCAGTACCATATGAATCTGATATGAGAAGGAAGTCTGAAGGATATGACTACTCCTTGTTTTACGTTATGGCTATTAATTAAAAAAAAAATAAGGTTTGAATCACTTACTGAATTGAGGCCTTTCAGAATTGTCTTTTGGCTCCCAAAATGTTAATGCCCCAGGGACTTCATAATTATGTATCAGATTATAATTTGATGTTTAAAATAGTTTCCTTTTGGAACAATATTTGTCCTCCATGTACCTAAGAAATAACTACTTTGTTACGGAAAACTGAGTTGCTGTCTAAAATGGAGAGGTCAAGAAGCACATTATAAAATTCAAGTGTCTTTCACGAATATGATGTTGTTCTGTAACTTTTTTGTGGTTCTATCTTTTCATATCTAGCATGACAATATAGAATACCATTGACTTACAGTTCATCTGATCTCCTTTACTGAATAAATGCATATTGCAAAAATACATTAAGCTATGCATAGATGGTGTATTGACAAATGCAGTTCCAAGTCCCCAAAGCACTGATTCAGCTCAGGACACATGACAAGCTTAACTTGAATCATATACCTAAGCTGATAACTTCTAGATAAGCCACTTAAAATAGGAATTAACTTTAACTACTACTTAGATATTCTACTTGGTCAGAATCTTTTCCCTCACCCCCCATGTCTGTATCAACTGCCTGGAAAGCATCAGACAAGTATTACCCTGTGCTGCAACTGGGAAAACTTCAGTCCACAGGTCAGTTTGAAGAACATGGTGATATGAAGAAGAAAGTGCAATTGCTAACTGCAATAAATAATCGAATTTACAGTCAGTCAGTAAAATCCATTAGGGATTATTTAAGTTTCAGTTCAATGAAAACATTGTAAACTATCATAAATAAATGAGTTCATTGCTTGTTGAATCACATTTACTACAAATACATTCTGAGGCAAACAACACTTTTTAACACTAGTCAAACTGTAAAGAATGATAAATCATTTTTTAAAGTGTCTGTTTCAAATGTTAAAATAACAATGATGATTCTAACTTATCCACTGAAAACAGCTCCTTGAAGAAAGGATGTTTCAATTTAGACAAAGTTAAACATATGCTTAATTTAATATCTGCATAAATATTTCTCTAGGTATCAGATATTTCCTAAAACAAGGCCTAGGAAAGGAACACTAGATTAACTAGCTCTCAGTACAATTTACTTCACTAATTAAGATCTAACAGACAGAGTATTCCTATCTGAGGGTAAGAAAAAGTACATCTGATTACCTTACCTGTGGACAACCTGCAATGCAATATAAGCTTGTCTTTTTAACCCACTGCATGAGGCCATTACAAGAATAAATTATAACAAACTAGTGGCTAAAGTCTGCATGCCAGCTACAGTGTGTGAGTAATTTGCTTAGACATAAAAGCCTCCAAGATCACAAATTCTTCATAGAAGTTACTCAGCAGCACTAAACAAAATAGGCCTATTGCTTAATGTTCCATTAAATTTTATGTGTACCATAAACCACACCTGTTGTGGATAGGTTTCTTAATTTAATTATGGAATTGTTGTTCAAATTTATCTCTGGAAATAGATGCCTACCAACTTTTATGAGCATGATTTTCATATCTGCTAAGTATCTGCACCTCCTACTGACTTCATTAGAAATTGTGGGTGCCCACCACCTCTCCAGGTTCAAATGATAAGAACCTGAGCAGATTAGAATCACCTCACAGCTCACAAATTGTCATTTGTTATTTTACCAAAATGCAGTGATCTCCAGACCTAGCCATTTGTGAAGGTAACACACCATTATGGTCATCAGCTATCTACATCCTCACATGTAGCCTGGCTTTCTACTACAACGTACACATGAAACAAATAATTATGATAATTACAATGCGTTTGTAGAGTTGCAGATTTTCTGGCCAGAAGTTTCTGCATCAGACTCAAATTTTTGTTTAATCTCAAGAGTAACTTATGCAAAGAAGTCTAATAAAACTTGTAAATGACTGCTAATAATACCATCACGTGGCATACTACCTCAAAATACATTCTAATTTACCTTCAAGCCCACACCAGTATTGTCAGGTCAGTTGTTACATTGTCTGTGCTAACCTATTACATATTGCTTCATTTACTTGCAGGCATAATTTAATTATCCAATGTAAGATGCACAACCCAGTGCTGGTACCATTCAAGGATACACCCATGTGATTACATCTTCTCTATATAAGCAAGACATTTTCTCTTTGTAATTCAGTACTGCTGTGTTTGCGAAAAACCAGCACCCTTCCCTTTCAGTTTTCCAGAAAGTTGCTTTGTATGTTTCAGATAGATACACAATCATCATTAATAAACAATTTAACATCTTTACTTATCTGTCCTATCAATACTGTAAGGCAATTAATTCACTGTACAAAGTGATAGATACTAAATTCCCCATGTAATCAAACTTACATAATAAATGCAATTGTTTTAAGCTTGTGTGCCTATGTTGCACACACATACCATAGGTTACTGGATTAGCTTTACCTGAAAAAAAACCAGCTAGACTAAGTATTATAATAAGAAAAATAGTATAGTGCATTTTGTTGACAAAGTAGTCTCTTGCCTGATTCCTCAGTTCAGAGGAATGCCTCAAAGTCCCTTGGAGTTCCAAGGGAATTGTCTGATGTAGTTGCCAAGACACTCTCCATGATATCTGAAAAGTCATGGCAGTCAGGTGAAGTGCCTGGTGACTGGAAAAAGGGGAACATTGTACTGATTTTTAAGAAGGGTAGAAGGGGTACCCCAGGTACCACTGATGAGTCAGCCTTACCTCTGTGCCTGGGAAGGTAATGGAACAGATTCTCCTAGAAGTTATGCTAAGGCATGTGGAAGATAGGGAGGTGATTAGAGACAGCCAGCATAGCTTCACCAAGGGCAAGTCCTGCCTGACCAATGTAGTGGCCTTCTAAAATAGAGCAACTGACTACATCCATGGATTAGGGAAGAGCTACGAGTGTTGTCTATCTGGACTTCTGTAAGGCCTTTAACTCGGTCCCCCACAACATCCTTCTGTCTAAACTGGAGATACAGATTTGCTGGGTGGACTGTTCAGTGGATACAGAATTGGCTGGATGGTTGCATGTGGAGGGTCAAGTCAATCCCTACTATCAGTACAGGCTAGGGGATGAAGGAATTGAGAGAAGCCCAGCAGAGAAGGATTTAGGGGTCCAGTAGGTGGATGAAAAGCTAGACATGAGCCAGCCTTGTGTGCTTGCAGCCCAAAAGGCCAACCACATCCTGGGCTACATGAAAAGTAGTATGGCCCCGCAGGTTGAGGTAGGTGATTCTCATCCTCCACTCTGCTGTCATGAGACCCCTCCTGGAGTACTGTGTCCAGCTCTGGAGTCCTCAGCACAAGAAAGGTGGTGACCTGTTGGAGCTGGTCCAGAGGAGGGCCACAAAAATGGTCAGAGGGCTGAAATTCTCTTCTATGAAGAAAGGTTGAGAGCATTTGGATTGTTCAGCCAGAGCATTCTTTTCAGTTCAGAAGAGAATGCTCCAGGGAGACCTTATTGTGGACTTTTGGTACTTAAAAGGGGCCTGTAAGCAAGGTGGGGAAAATCTTTTTAGTAGGGCTTGTTACAACAGGACAAGACGTAATCATTTTAATCTGGAAGAGGGTAAGTTTACACTAAATACAAGGAAGGCACTGATGATAAGGATGATGAAACACTGGAGCAGGTTGCCCAGAGAGGTTTTAGTTGCCCCATCCCTGAAAACATTCAACGTCAGGTTGGACAGGGCTCTGAGCAACTTGATCTAGTTAAAAATGCCCCTACTTACCGCAAGGGGGTTAGACTAGATGTCCTTTAAAAGTTCCTTCCAACCCAAAGCATTTCATGATTCTATGATTTGCACCAGTTGCCACTCTCTGCTCCAGAAAGAGAAAAATAGGAGAAAATAAAATTTCTTATTCAAAGCCAAAATCATACTATTGATAAGGAATTACTCAAAATTCAGTGACAATATATCTAAGGATCAGGTGATATATATTCAGCAAACACACTGGAAGTTCAGTTATTGTTCAAAATCCTGCTCCTGCGGGAGGATTGGACTAGATGGTCTTTTGAGGTGCCTTCCAATCCTTAACGTTCTGTGAAAATTAAAAAATACGTTTCTGTTGTAAGTGTGCAATTTCCAATGGCAACAGAACTTGTGTCTCTAAATCCTGTATGTGTGTCTTATACATCTCTCAACTAATCAATAACGTTATTTGGATTGAAGCTACTGTGCTGCACTAAGTTTAACATATTTGTTGGTGACATGGACAGTGGAATTGAGAGCACCCTCAGCAAGTCTGTGGATGACACCAAGCCGTGTGGTGTGGTCAACACACTGGAGGGAAGGGATGCCATCCAGAGGGACCTTGAGAGGCTTGAGGGGTGGGCCCACACCAACCTCATGAAGTTGAACAAGGCCAAGGATAAGGTTCTGCACCTGGGTCGGGGCAATCCCAAGCAGAAATACAGGCTGGGCAGATGGAAGGATTGGGAGTTGTCCTGAGGAGAAAGACTTGAGAGTGCTAGTTGATGAAAAGCTCAATGTGAGTCAGCAGTGTGTGAGCGCAGCCCAGAAAGCTGACTGTATCCTAGGCTGTATCAAAAGAAGTGTGGCCAGTGGGTCATGGGATGTGATTCTCCCATTCTGCTCCACTCTCGTGAGGCCCCACCTGGAGTACTGCGTCCAGCTCTGGGGCCCCTAATACAAGAAGGACATAGACACATTGTAGCCAGTCCAGATGCAGGCCACAAAGATGATCAGAGGGCTGGAACACCTCTCCTATGAGGACAGGCTGAGAGAGTTATGGTTGTTCAGCCTTAAGAAGAAAAGGCTCTGGGGACACCTTATCGTTGCCTTCTAGTATCTGAAAGGGGCCTAGCAAAAAGCTTGGGAGGGACTTTTTACAAGGGCTTGTAGTGATAGAATGAGGTGTAATGGCTTTAATCTGAAAGAGGCAAGATTTAGGTTAGATGTAAGGAAGACATTCTTCACTATGAATGTGGTGAGACACTGAAGCATATTGCCCAGGGAAGTTGTGGATGCTCCATCATTAGAAGTGTTCAAAGTCAGGTGGGATGGGGATTTGAGCAACCTGATCAAAGATGTCCTTGATGAAAGATGTCCCTGCTCATGGCATGTGGGTTGGAGTAATTGATCATTGAAGATACATTCCAACCCAAAACATGTTACGATTCTGTGATTTTTGTGGTTTTGGTTGGACTTTGTATTAGAATTAAAATTCAAGAAAGAGTAAACTCTGAGAGATATTTGATTGCTTGTCTTTTTAATTGGTGTGAGATTCACATTCATTGTGAAATGCAGAATTTGACCTTAATGTGAACATCTTCAAAATCTCAACCTTACAGCCATAAAGATGCTACTCTTTGGAAATCATTGCAAGTAATATTTGTTGGGCTACATTCATTATTTTCTGGTAGAGTTAATCTCTGACTTGTTTACTCAAGTAATTTATGTGTGAGGAAGCTGTAGTCATCTTTCTTCTTTTGAAACTCTACCATTTAAGTCCTTGTGCAAGACATCATGACAATTCATATTTTTATTTTGCTGAGTTGTAACTCAAGAACATCACAGATTTATTCTCTGATGTTTTGTGTTTTCTTTTTCCTAAGGGCCTTTCATAACTTAGCATGGTCAATAACTCCGATCTTCTCCCTTGTTGGTAGTTCTTTTCATCCTTTTTTTTTTTATTTGGCAGCTTTATCACTTTATTAGATATTTTGCTGATTTCCATGTCTAAGATTTTGCAGTTCCCTGTAGGATTTTATGTGCTTATTATTTTCTCTTTAGTTTTGCTGCCTTTCTTTTTGATCTTCTAGTGTTGTTCTTTATAACTTACCTGAAGTGTTTTTTCTCTCTGTTTTTTTAATAGTGTGAGAAACACTTCCTAGGTTGACATTCACTATACTTACACTTGAGTAATGTAATCTTTTGGGCTAGCAGATTCTTAATTATTTGACATTGTGTAAAGCTCAGCTGATATATCTGAAAAAATCTTTTAGCATATCATGCAAGATATTGACAAATTACTCTCAACAGTAAAGTGCAGAGCATCCTTAACTGTCACTGACATCTTTGCTTGGCATTTTAGAAGACATATGGCTTCCAACAAAACTGTGTCATTTATTTAACTTTAATTTTGTTGCCTTCCTGTTGGATCTTTTAACTAAGGTATAAGTATTGTTCCATAAATATTTATTTTCTCATTCAAGGAATCTGGTGTTAGCCAAGGCTTAACCTTGAGCATTCTAGGAGAACCTGCGAGGTTTAGCATGCAGTACAAGTATTTTGTTGTTTTGTTCCTCTGTTCTTCCTCCTGGCATTGTGTATGTGTGCAGAGCACATTAATTCTTGAATTTTGTTTCATGCTGTATGAATGGGATGGGATCGGAGTGCCAAGAGTCATCTCATATTGCAACAGAAACAAAGATATGTGTTTTGGTTGGTTGGTTTTGTTTTTTTGTTTGTTTGTAGGCTTGGGAGGCTTTTTTGGTTTGTGTGGGTGCTTTGTGGGTTTTTTGTGTGGTTTTTTTTTTTTTTTTGTTGGGTGTACAATAAAGTTAAGGATGGAATTTATATCCATTCTTTTACTTCCCTCTCTTTTCTGTTTGCATCCTGGCCAGCCAGGGTGAAGGCAGGGCAGTCATTCCACAGTGCTGTTGAGTTTTCGACTCCCACCAGCAGCACATCTTCTCTAACACAATTGATTCTTATTGCCAGGGATTTGGTTTTTAGAAATACTCTTCCTTTCCAAGTATCCTGGATTGATGTTCCCTAAGTTCTTAGATGATGATAAGACTTGTCCATAATTAGGCTTTCTGGTATGGTTGAGTAGTTTCTCTCTCTGTATCTTCACGAGCATGTTGTGTATTTAACATTTGGCATCTTCCTTGTGGATCGTAACTGTTCACTTATAACACAGTCTGCCAATATGCACGATTTCTTGTGGAACTGACAACTAATTCTGCATATAGTTTAATGAAATAATTTTACAATAATTTTGACATTTTGGAGAATGTGATATATGCAAGACTTCTGCCTAAAAGGCTTGTTGTTTAATCCAGAACAAAACTGCATCTTTTGTTGTAATTGTATCTTATTTAATGGCCACAGCTTTTTAAATATACTTTGCCCTTTTAACTCCTTCAAATAATCACAGAAGATTTCTAGGTCTGGAGGAGGATTTGAACAGATCATAGAGTCTTTTCTCCTTGTCCAACACAAGCTCTGTTCGTTGTCTGCCTGGAGGTCGTTCCTGATGGTTGTGCAGCCTATGACAGGTTCCACAACTTCCTGAAGCAATGTAGGTCTATATTTGATTAGTGTTACTGTTAGATATTGAGCGAAATATTTCAAATTGAATGTATCCTGTTACAACTTTAAACTTAGTATTTTTGATCAGTCCATCATGGACATGCAGAATAGATTATTGTTATCTCTTCAGTACCATTTTATATGTCTGGAAACTAGTGCCCTTGTTTGGAAATTTCTTCCCCAAGAAAAAAATGCTGGAATAGTTTCTTGGCCCTTGGACATTTTTTCCGAACCTCTTGGTTTAGGTAAATTTTGCCTTGTACTTCCTTTCAAATTCCTCTCTTTAAGTGTGATGTGAGTGCATTGATATTTCCTCTTTCAGAGATAAGAAAATGTGATCAATGTTCATAGATCACAAGAATGTTTGTCCTGTAGTTATTTTTTTAAATCCTAAATTAATTTTAAAAATTTAATTATTAAATATATGCCTCTGTTTCTGTTATTATTGAGAAGCCAGTGACAGACCAGCACAGCAGCCCCAACAAATTAATCCTTCTTAAGATGGGTGAATTGGAAGCATAAGAAGAAAGTCCTACTTTAAAAGCTCCGTTTTAAGAAGTCAGTTATATATTCAGTAATGGACTATCTTCCAGTTAAATAGGAATTAGGGCATGATAACTTCTTAATTGTCAATTCCTTTTTTCTCCATTTTTTTTTCTTTCCCCCAGCCTCCATCTGTGGTAAAATAAGCACTGTATAAAAAGTATTTTTCTTTGTGTATACCTCTTTATCCATGATATCTAGTTAATTCCATTGAATTAATTTAGAAGTGATTTTTGCGGAAGGGGAAGAAAAATATTTAGTCTATTCTCATTAATTTCAACTTTGGAATTTTTAACATGAAAGCTTCTTTATGTTATAGTTATTGACTTTGGGATGCACAGATAATACTGGCAGTTCATCTGTCAATGAGTAAATGATATTAAAAAAAGAATCGATTGACTGGCTACAGTGACCCATGACTATATCTGCATTTCATATGGGCATATTTTTATAAAACTACCATCCCAGTGATAATCCTTGTTTTCATTACTTAAGTGCTTTTAATTGAATATGTTCATATTCAAATTACACACTGAGAAGTAAATCTGTAGGAGTTTAATGACTCTGTTTTCTTATGTTATACAAAATAAATCCAGTTAGGCATACTGCTGGAATGATGATTTTGCACATTAAGTATTTTATGCAAATGAATTAAAGGGCATATATGCATATAGTGAAGGCTGCGTAATTGCCTTCCATCTTGTTTTTTTTTTTCTCCTGCAGATTTCTTAATATTAAAGCCTAATCAACTTTATTTCAGCCTTTGTGTGTTAGTTAATTTCTTTGAAATGAAGGGGCTTAAAGAAACAAGCCAAGTTCTAACTTCTTGAGGTCTTTAGAAGCATTTACTTCAATTTTTTAATTATTATTTATTTTTAAATTCTCTGTTGAATATTAGGCCTGACTACTGGTTTGCAATCCAAAAGTAGCTTTATCTTCCGTGCAGCATGTTTACTAATACTTCTGAGGAATCTATTAATGTAATATTTTAGAGTCCAATGACTTTGTCTTTGCTCAGGATCATCTCGCATTGGTTAATAAATACAAACATGATTTCCAAACATGGTTGTGTAAATTAAAGTGAGATTACTTTCTGTCATCACAGATAGAGAAGTTCTGTGGGCCTGACTCCATCCTTGATGATGACCCGATACAGCAAAGCACTTCAAAAGCATTCCCTCAAGGGCATTAGTGAAAATATAATTGTCAGAACAAAGTATGATTGAGGATTTTAAATAAAGAATAAAAAAATTTAGCAGAGGATTAAACCCATTGTCGTTGAACAAGGTTATAGTATTGATGATAAAAGAAATTAGAGTTTCAGTAAATATTTTTAGTATGTATTTAACTTTTCAGATTGAGGACCTTATGTAGCCTTGTATTAGACTTTCTATGCCAGTAGTATCTAGGAATAATGTTAGTCTCTGTAGAGTCAAGTCATTTATATCCAAGAGTCTGAAACAGTTGTTTGAGAAAGTTTTCTGATTCATTGTAAATACTAGAATAATTCAAGGATAACTGAGTAAACTCTGTGTGTCGGTATTGTACCAGTATTCAAATTAGTGATTGGGATGACTCCAGAAACAAATTAGTTTCATTTTGATATAAAAACTGAGTCCTGTAGTTCTGTCTCATCTTTTTTGTTAATAAGCAGTTACAAGTTTAGACTCTGTAATAGGTAGGTCTTGCCAACAGAAATTTTCTTTAAGGTTTCAGATAATTTCAGCTAAATGTGTATAGAGTGCTGTAAACTGTTTGACTTGATGCAGATGATTTTAAAACCATCGTTCCATTATAGTTGAACACAGACTTAATGGGCTGAACAGTAGTTGAAAGACAGATCTCAAAAGGTTGTTGTGATGGCAGTGAAACAGAGCTGTTTCTGGAGTGGCTGTGCAATGGGTGGAACCAGGTTCAGCACTAAACCAGAAGTAAACACGAAAAAAATCTTCTAAAACTTGTATCTGAAATGAACAACTGAAACACCATGAATAGAGTGGACACTTGTATAAATCAGTCTCATTTGTATCTGTTAAGATGGGCACCTTCCAACAAAATTATTTTGGTTTAGGGGAAAATGAAATGGCACATTGGGACCAAGAATAGCAAGGAATATGTTCTTAAAGTTTCAACTTTTTCTATTCTCTGATGCTGGACAAGGGACACAACATACTGTTTTAAGATCATGCTAGGAGTTGGAGGGATAACTTACTGATATATTTAGATGACTAGTGAACAGGAAAAGGGTTTCTTGAATGGTGTTCTTGAAATTGATATTAGTACATTATGGATTTGTTGCCTCTTTTAAAGTGATCTTGAAAGAACAGATGGGCATGCAGAAAAAGGAAAAAAAAAAACCCCAAGCCTTAAGATCTGGGTAAAATGCCTCACAGCTAGACTTACAGCTTGATCTTTGGCTTTTCAGAAACAGAGGTGTATTTTGGTTGAACCAGATGTTCATCACTCCAGAGTGAAAGCATCATATAATACAAGGTTCTTCAATTTATCTGAGAAAAGTAGAAAAAGACAGAGTACGTGTAAGGCAAAGTTTTTTTCCACGGTGAGGATGGTGACGGAAATGACCATTTCCTGCAAATTCTTCATCTCTGAACAGCTCCTGCTCAGATCTGTTTTGTCTCATACCTGTTATATGTGAGGAATTTTAGATTGACCTTTTCAGCTCTGAGAGGCCAGGCCTGTCAAGTCTGAGGTGTGTTCCTAAAACAGGCATGAGACATGCACTACAATACCTAGCCAAATAATAACTCTTGAACACGGGGCTCCTTAGACCTTGGTTTATGGGAATTGGCCGGGTACCTCTCATTCAGATACCTTGCTAATGCATTTTTAGGTAAATCTAAAGATCTTAATCTGTGCTGCTTTACTTATTTACCTGCATAGCTAGGCGTGTGCGCTGATTGCATAGATATTAGCTGTAGTGAGGTAAGCACTACATTTTAAAAATACTGAATGCCATTTCCCCTCTTTGTTCATTGACACCAATTTTATTTTTCAGTTTTGTTGCGTGTAATTTTTCGCCATGTGCTTTGGGTGTTGGTGTTTCAGTGGCCAAGATACAGAGGCTGCTGCCAGCCAATAAGACCACTAGATAGACCTGATGAGTGCCTCTTTAAACGGTTATGATTTAGACGACCAAGTTGAGTGAAGTTTTTGTGTGAAATGTAGGTGTCTGTGGAGAAATTGAGACTAAACTAGATGATTTAATGATCCTCACCAGCTCGTTGTGAAGCTGTATGTGAGTTGCTTTTCTGGTAATTAAGGGCTTCAGGAGCAGGCTGAAATGCTTTCTTCATTACACTCTGGTATCTGTACAATGTAGCCTGCATATTCTCCCAAAACTTACACTTTAATTACTATCTCATTCCCAGCTGTCTATAACTTCAGAGCTTTTAACTTTTGTCTTGATGTTAACATGCATGGATCTTTCTTTCTCTAAAGTGATCATTAGTTATGTAGATGAACAAGATGAAGAGCAATTTCATAGCAGTACCTCTGAATGAATCCGGATGTTAAGTGCAATACAGAATAACAGGATGTCAAGCTGTGCCTTGCTGAAAAGTACACCCATCCACTAGAGCAATATTCCTCCCATTCCAGTGATCCTTTATTACAAAATACTCAAACTTTTATAATCTAGTTTTGCGCACAACTAAATGCATGTGCTGTGTCCTAGAGCATCTAATTGCCCAATTCAAAGTAAAATAATAAAAGTATGCAAATATTACATGCTTGTGATATGTATGATGAATGCAACTTGCATAGGATTAAGTGCTGAGGTGTGTTTCTCAAAACATTGAAAAGTGTTTCCTGGACATTATAGTGTAAATTTTTCCTATTGGATATGAAAATTCTGTTATTGTTACAGTGGGACTTGTGTGCATCTTAATTATCCTAGATAAAGAAGGGCTCAGGTTGTTGCCAAGTTTTTGATTAATTCAGATCCAAATTTATTTTAAAAATGGAAACCCCAATTTTTAAAAAGTATTTTACTACGTAAGTGCCATGCATACACAAGAGAGTTATGAAGCTTCTTTTTTTCCTCCTTTTTTTGGTAAATATATATATTACAATACCAATGCATTTTAGTTGCATTAGGAAAACGTCAGTCCTGGTAAATCAGAAACATGTAAATTAATTTAATCAGATGTGATAGCAAAGGTTTCTCTTAACTAAATAACTACGTTATTAGAATTTGCCTCAACACTTCTGCAAACATTTCTCAGAGACAATCCATGCAACTGAGTAATTCTTTACTGATTTTAAGTGGGCTCCTGACAGGTTACAGGATTCTTTTGCAGGCAAACGTTTCAGGATTGATTTTCAGATCTTATTTACCAGTAATACCCATGGTTGGATGGATTGGAAAGTAAGTTCATAATGCAGGAGCTTTAAGGATTTTATAAAATATTTCTCTTCCATGCAAATATGAAGACCAGTTCTCCTATGAATTCTTATACGCTGATGAGCCTGTTGAAAAGTGCATCTACCTTTGTAGGCTGGAGGCATTGGCAAGGCAGGCTTCATGTATCATGCATAGCAAAAAGATCAGTCCAAGACTACTGCAAACCAGTATCGTTGACAACCACTTAACTGAATTTTATAATGGGAATGATAATGTGTGCTTCAGAGAGTGGAAATTTTAAACATTATTAAAAACTAAAAGCAATTACAGTGACACAGAAAAAAAAATAAACACAATAATTGAAACTAGAAAAGACTATAATGAGATTATAATGGCATAATAATAATAAAAACAAATAATAAGCAAAGGAAGATTACCCTATCAAATATGTAAAGCTCCTGACAATAGATGGTGAAAAAAATGGGCAAGATGGGTGGGGGACATTTTGGAAACCTGATGAGGCAGTAATTGTCTGTGAGCTGTGCTGCAAAGGCACTGCAGCCAGTAGGAAACTGTCCTCTTGGATAACGGGGCCAAACATTGCCAAGCCTGAGCTGTCTCTGTACATGTGCTGGGAGTGTGGCAAGGGGAGGGTAAGTGAAGTTCTGGGGGGATGAAGCTGAAAGCAAGACAAATCTTGAATTACTCATGTTCAGTCATAAATTAATTTCCCATAGTACCAATTCTAGCTTGAGATACTATCCTATTTTTGCCGTGATATTAGAATCCAAAAGTGAGAAATTAAGTAAGAGAGATACTGAAATATTGTTTTTCTTTGTACTGTGGTAGCTCCCAAAGGTCTTCTGGAACTTCTGATTACTCTTCTTAACGTTTCTACCAAATTACCAGTGACGGCATCACAAGCTTGCACTCATGTTGTCAGAGTTACACGTGCAGCTGCCTCCACAAGGGCACTGTTGAGAGGGGTTTGGTGGCCTGTCCTTGCCTTGTGGTCCCAAGAGTGATTTATGTTGATGCTGACAAGGGAAGAGCCAATCCTCAGCTGGCCTGATGGATTCTGCACTTCCCCACTAATAAACTCTTGGAAGCATCTGTGCAAGAACATTGGGAAGGAGAGCAAAGAACCAGTGCAGACTAAAACTCACTCTTGTAACCTGTATTAATTCCCCGTTGTGCAGCTGCAAGTGCCATTGCAAAGCCACAAGAACCAAATGGCCAAATGTTGGGGCGGCAGAACTACTTCTCAGCAGTACCGCCTGAGGTTCCAGCTTCCAGCACTGCCAAGATTTGCAGTGTTTAGGTATTGACAGAGATTTATTGCAAAGTAAAGTGTTAATATTTTTTTCAGTGGCTACTCACTAAATTTCCAAAAATTGTTTTCTCTGTTCACATTATGTCTCCCAGATTTAAGTCCATATAACAATGCTATTAACACTGAAAAGAGAAGTATTTTGTTCATATCTAGGGTTGCAAAACTTTGAGGTTATTTCTACTGGGCCAGTAGCTAGATATTGGTGCCCCTAACTGCAGTTTTAGATGAGCTTCATCTGAGAGTACACACAGGTTCCACCATCTTAGTACACTTTTAACACAGACTGTGTTGATTTGTTTTTCAGATTATTTTTCTGAGCTTTTTTTCCTTCCTTTTTTTTTCTTTTTCCTTCCTGTGTAGAAAATGTAGTGCCTGGAAGAAAAGGTTACAACCTCTTGGTGGCAACCTCATATAAACACATAATAATGGGCCATGTTCATACATGGGCACTCAAGTCTGTCAATGAATCTCTTAAAATATGAACATTATTTGTTTCTTCACAGTGGTCACACACACATCTGAGGTCTTCACATTTACTCCAATAAATAGGTAAATGAAGCTGATAATGACCTATTCTGAGATTACTCTAAAGGTCTTTCTCAATTGGTAACGTTTAGTGCCATATTTTCTGTACTGATCTTCGGCCATTTTCTTTCAACTCAACCACTTTTTGTGCATTCTTAGCAGGAGTTGTTCAAGTGCTTTTATCTTTCTTCCTAATACTTGATCACTTGCAGCAACACTCCACAGTGCCATCTTGGCGCAGCACTAGTGCTGCTACTGGAATGACTGCAAGCTTGGGATTTGAAAAGGGCATGGATGCTGAATCACCCATATCTTCTATTCTGATAAAAAACAGTTAGTGACTTATAACTTGCTCTCACTTAGAGTTTCGCTTAAATGTTAAGATCCTGATAGTAATGCTCTGGTAGCATCTGTGACAGTAGCCAAGGATAGAGTAGCAGAACGGGGAAAAGGCAGGGTTAGATCCTGCTACTGTCCTGACAAGGCTGGGGTGTCCTGGGCTTCAGAGATCACTGTTGTGTCTACTCCGGAAATTCCCAGTTCTGCCAGCTTGTTACTTAGCTTCTGCCCTGTGAACTTAACTAAAACAGAAATACATTTTATAGTGGGCCTGTATGTAACTACCTTCATATTCTAAGGAAAATGGCAAAATTGTGTAGATGGGACAAGTGAGAAGACAGTAATTTTTCCACTCGTAGATTTGTTGCTGCAAGGGGGAAGATAACTGTGTCACCTAGGCAGGTGACATCTGGGTTAGTTGAACTGTTTCTGTGTGATTGCTGAGCAGCTTAGTGCCAAGATTTTTGACATGGAGGATACTGTAGCAGACCTCCAAGATCACCTGTGACCTATATATTTGACCTGCAATACAAAACTATAGAGTTAGGGAAATAGACCTTTGTCTGCAGAAGAGATTTGCTTTACAGCATTTTAACTTTATAGCATATGAACTGTTTTCTTTTCCAGTTTACAGAAACATAGATTACTGTTTGCAGAAATTTAATTAGGTTATTTGAATTAAGATGCAAACACAAAATAAGTTTTTCAAATGTTTGTTGGGTGTACAAAACCTTCCAATGAAATATTAACGTAAGAATATTTTTCTTATTATCTCTAGTATTATTTTGCTGCTACCTGGGAACACAAGGACAGGGTTTATTATTGTTATTCCAGTTAAGGTCACATACACATTCCTCATGATGGCACTTTATATTTTGAATATTGCAAACTTTTAATTTGTCCTGTTGGATGTGTGCCCAGAAGTCCAATCCAGTTTAGGAAAATACTAAATGCAAAGATCTTTCAGTGAAATCTTGAGGTTTGAGGAAGAGGGCACTTTCCTAATCTTACTTTCGTTTTTGTCGATTAATGTAAGTATCTCTCATCGTCTGAATTTTGTAGAGACTTCTGGAGATATCTTTGTTATTACAGGATGATTCTAGAAAAAAAAAAACCAAGCTGAGCAGCAAATGTTATTAATTCGAGTGTTCACAATGATTTGAAAGTTGAAGTAAAAAACAGGAGGCAGCCTGTGAGCAAGAGAGGCTGAAGGTTTATTTTCAATCACATTACAGCTGCAGCTGCTTTACCCCTTTGCTCCCATTTGTTATATATGCCTACAGCTGGACTGGAGGAAACCTCTGCAAGGAGATCTGGATGGGTATCAGTGGCACATAAGAAAACATTCTCTTTAATTAAAATGTGGTCCTGTGCAAAGTAGGAGCCCCATGGAGAGCAAGAGTGCGGTGAGGTTGTAATTAGCAGAGGTATACTCAGTTAAAGTGAACATCAAGTATAGGAAGATGATATATCCTGACTGAAATCAGGATCTTCAAAATGAAGTTGTTAAATCAACTTTAGTGTCTGGGAATCTGATGTTTAGCTGTAGTTCTGTTTCTCCTGCCACCCCCAGCAGAGGCCAGTAGTCTGTATTTTTTTACATAAACCATCTATTCTGACTGCTGTTTCTCAAAAGTAAAAAAGTGCCCTTTTAGGATACATGATGATCAAGTTTGCAAACCTTTAGTTCCAAAACAAGACAATTATTTTCTGTGCCTACTAGTTCAAGCAGTCCTTCCCTTTATAGAATAGAATAATAGAATCATTTAGGTTAGAAAAGATCTTTAAGATCAAGTCCAACTGTTAAACCAGCACTAAACCATGCCCCTAAGCACCACGTCTACACTTTTAAATACTTCCAGGGATAGTGACTCAACCACTTCACCAAGAAGCCAGTTTCAGTGCTTTACAACCCTTTCAGGGTTCTGTGATGAAGAATTTTTTCCTAATATACAATTTCAACCTCCCCTGGTGCAACCTGAGGCCATTTCCTCTCACCCTATCACTTGTTACTTGGGAGAAGAGACTGACCCCCACCTCACTACAACCTCCTTTTAGGGAGTTGTAGAGAGTGATAAGATCTCCCCTGAGCCTTTTCTCCAGGCTAAACAACTCCAGTTCCCTCAGCCACTCTTTGTAAGTCTTGTGCTTTAAACCCTTCACCAGCTTCACTCTTCTTTGGACACACTCTTGAGCACAGTATTCAAGTTGCAGCCTCCAGTGCCAAGTGCAGGGGAACAATCACTTCCTTGGTCCTGCTGGCCACACTACTTCTGATACAAGCCAGGATGCTGGTGGCCTTCTTGGCCACCTGGGCACTCTGCTGGCTCATGTTCAGCTGGTTGCTGACCAACACCCCCTGGCCCTTTTCTGCAAGGCAGCTTTCCAGCCACTTTTCCCCAAGCCTGTGGTGTTGCATGGGGTTGTTGTGACCGAAGTGCAGGACCTGGCACTTGGCCTTGTTGAATCTCATACCATTGGCCTGAGGCCATTGATACAGCCTGGCCAGATGCCTCTGTAGAACCTTCCTATCATCAAGTAGGTCAGCACTCCCACCCAACTTAGTGTCACCTGCAAACATGCTGAGGATGCCCTCAATCCCCTCATCCAGATCATTAATAAAAATATTGAACTGGCCCCAGTACTGAGCCCTGGGGAACACTAGTATATGGAAAGTCTGTGTGGAGAAACCCACAGCCTTGTTCTAGGAGTAATTCACATCTCAGATTTTCCACTTCCCTGTGCAATTGTTAGACAAACCAGTATCTCCAACAGGCTCTTCTTTCTTTATTCTTGCATTCTGTGCATTTATCTTTTTGCTGGCTAACACCACAGCACTCTCTGTCCCATTTGCATCCAATCTATGAAGCAGTGTTGTCTCTTTTCCTTAAATATACATGACAGATACTTTCTACCCTATCCTTGTATCATCTCTCCTCTTGCTGCTGCTGTATGTTAGTGTCAGGCCCAAGCTCTGACGTGCCCTACATCTGTGTCATCTTGGGCAGTGCTTGCTAGGAGATCCTAACTGCTATCTGCATTGAATAGAAAAGTTTGGGTCATGGGGAATCCCCTTCCTGAAGTATAATGCATTCATCAAGGTGATCCAAGCAGAAGCTACTTAATTCTGTCATTGCTTAGTGATGCAAGAACTTTAGCAGCCAATGCACTGCTTTTGGTCACCTCTTCCTTGAAGTAAAACCGTCGGAACAAATACTTTTTCTAATAAGTAATTGAAATATCCTTTTTGTTTTCTTTAGGTTTTTTACAGACAAATATTGACTGTCTTGGATCTAATGCCTCAGTGCAACACCATTTCACTCAGGGGCGTTAGCCACAGCTTCACTGTCCTTCAGTAAGGACATGGCTTCTTCAGCACTCTGCTGGAAACCCAGATTAGTGCTAATTGGGTAAGCAGTACGTTCACACTCAGGACAGCAGTGTAACAAACAGGTGAATGAGTCAAGGTAAGGCTCGGTGCACAACTGAAAGGAAGCTGTTCATCACCAAGAATACTTTATTACTAAAAAAGATCAAACTTGTGAGAATATCACCGGGTCACCATGCATAACTTGCTTACAGTGTAAAAGAAAACCAGTGTTGGTTCTGCACATGTGGGCATTGCATGTCCTTCTGGCCTGGAAGCTCTTCAGTGCATCAATAACCAGTTGCTATTTGCCCTGAATGAAAAACCTGTCCCAAAATAAATAACCCCAGAACCACCCTTTGTACAATTCAGACTACCCTGAGTTATCTAATGTCTTTTTGCACAAACACCCTCCAGGCTGAAATGAATCAAGACGCTAACATGAGCTTGTGGACTTAAAATTAACACATCCACATAAGAGGTATCACCATCATATTGTTTTCTCAATAACAGAACTATCAAAAGCCTTGTGTTTCAGACAGTTGCCTTGCAGATAGCTAAATACTTAGTGCACCAATTAGCCACAAGGTAAATCCTGTGAACTCTTGTTCTTGGCTCATACATCTATTTTGAGATTTTTCTCTTCCTATTTTGGACTCAACGTGTCTCTGCTCCCCCTGCGTGCATGGATAGTTGATTAATAGCAGGTTTTCATGTCAATCCACAATGCTTATTTTTCTAATCAGACCTCTTTTGTTGGCTCTTCCTAGTTCACCAATAGATGGTGTAGAACATGCCGATAATGCTTTAGATTCATTCAGATCATAGCTTTATTATAGATTAATTCTGGCCTGGAATAAGGTATGTGATATGATAGCAGCTTTTTCATTGGTAAATAAAATAAAAATACATTCAAGTGTCTTCACTAAACAAGGCATTTGAGAAAAGACTTCCTTTTACCTCAGCCATTATTTGGTGCTCTAGCATTAAAGAAAATTTTTGGGAATATACTATTGTACACAGCTGTTTGGTAGGAGGGAGTGGGGGTGTCTTCAGCGAAACACATAAGTTTTACATGCAAAGACTACTATTTTTGCTGTACATTAATATTCAGTTTTGTTAAAGTGAATTGAGAAGAAACAAGTGTTGTGATGAACAGATTCTTGACAGTTATCAATTCACTGACAGTGATTTCATGACTAAGTGTCCTTGTTTCGTATATAGCCTGCACAATTAATGGCAGTGTGTACCTCTTGGACAATAAAATGAAACCCAGTATGATGCAGGATTTTATTTTTTTCCTTTCCACTATTACATTGTTATGCTTTATTTTTCCTGAATCTCTCTATCATTAAATGTGAAATTAGATTTCTTTGGATTTATCTACTTGGCATTCTTAAGCTTTCTGACATAAGAACTACAGGTTGAATGTAAAAGATTTTTATGTTCATTTAGTAATTGAATAACATAGTCTTTAGTCTATAAAAGAACCAGGCTTACAGAACAGAGTTTGGACAGAGTGAATAATAAAATATGCTTTCTCTTTAGAGGTGGAATGAATAAACACTGTGTAGTTTAATAATTGTTACTCTCTTGTGCTTCTTTCTGTATTCTGTCCAGGATTGTCTTTCTCTAAGGCAGAAATTTGCACACTTGATCACTGAATGGTGATCTTGCCACTGGAATCTGGGAACAATCCTAGAAATATTATGGCTCAAGCGTTTAAGCTAGCTTTTACAGTAAACATAATCTTGAAAGTTCAGTTAGAGCAGAAACATTGTTAGGTTCTTATTTTTCCTTAAATGAGTCCTACATGACCCCTCCTGAAGTTAGAGGAGCTGAAGGGTTGGCTTAAATTATTGATGGATAAGGTTCCCATGCAGCTTATACAAACTCTGTAAACCTCTCAGCCACGCAGACATCTTGTTCTGTATCTATCACAGGAAATGAGGGACTGGAGAGGGGGAAAGAGCTGCTGCAAGGGTAGCTTTCTGTGAGCAGAGGGGTCTGCGAAGATTTCTTCCTTGTTCATTTGCAGTCAAAAGCCTTACAAATTGCTTGGTCTGAGGGCAGAAAACACATCTTACCAGGGACTGGGGTATCTGCTCCAAGCCTGCAGAGGTATCACAGGATCACAGAATGCTAGGGATTGGAAGGGACCTTGAAAGATCAAGTCCAATCTCCCCGCCGGAGCAGGATCTCCTAGATCAGGCCACACAGGAATGTGTCTAGGTGGGTTTTCGATGCCTGCAGAGAAGGAGACTTCACAACCTCTCTGGGCAGCCTGTTCCAGGGCTTCATAACCCTCACTGTGAAGAAGTTTTTTCTCATATTTATGTGGAACCTCCTATGTTCCAGCTTGCACCCATTGCCCCTTGTCCT
>JAVSBS010005104.1:18020-37623 GCA_033124195.1 Coracias cyanogaster | reverse complement strand
AGGACAAGGGGCAATGGGTGCAAGCTGGAACATAGGAGGTTCCACATAAATATGAGAAAAAACTTCTTCACAGTGAGAGTTACGGAGCCCTGGAACGGGCTGCCCAGAGAGGTTGTGAAGTCTCCTTCTCTGGAGACATTGAAAATCCACCTAGACACATTCCTGTGTGGCCTGATCTAGGAGATCCTGCTCTGGCAGGGAGATTGGACTAGATGATATTTCGATATCTTCCAATCCCTAGCATTCTGTGATCCTGTGATGGAGCTGACGGACAGTGCGGGACACTGGTGACAGCATCATTCCTCAGATGAAAGCCACATTCTGGCTTTCTGGTTTTTTTTTTTCCCCTAGCCAGAGTATCCTCTCCCATTACTTGCAAAGAAGCAACCTTCTTGCAGACGGAGGTTTTACATTAGGAGTTGTGACTCAGAATATCCCCGTGGGCTGTGGGAACGGAGCTGAGGCGTCCGTGGGAGCTGCAGAGAGTGGAGGGTGGTGCTGTAGCTGTTGTCTCCCCAGCCTTCTATGGGGCTTGATGGGTTCTGCCACATGGCCAAGGACATGGCGGCTCGAGCAGCTTCTAGAGAGCCCCTTACCACAAATCCCTGGAGATATAATGCATCCCTCTGTCAAAAAGGGTGCTTAAACTAGGGCCAATATATAGGGTAGTAAAGCTGCCAGGCCAAAATGAGTTTTATGCTGGCATAGAGGGGCTTGGCATGGTGTAATTGTAATGAAGCACGCTAAGCCATTTGGTATGATTGCTGCCTGCATTCATTAGGAGTTGGAAAATTATAACTATGCTGATACAAATGAGCCATTGCAAATTCAGTTTTTAGTTTAGCATTGTATAGTACAACCAAGATCTAAAGCAACTGTCTTTCCCTTGCTGTATTCAGGTCACAAATCTGGTTGCTTTTTTTTTTTTTCCCACCCTGTTCATGAGACTACAAGCAACTGTAAACCTTAAAAATTCTGGAATTTGCAGCCTGACCCTTAGACTGAAAACCCTAAACCTGCTCAGACATGATGCTTCTTATAGATAATGCAGAGCAGTTAAAGCTGTCCACCCATATGCCCTTTGGGGGCTATCTATCCAGAGTCTGCATTACACAAGGTGAATAGCAAGTTGAATAGGTAGGATTTGACTTCCGAGAGAGCGCGTATATTGCCTCTTCTCCTCTAGCACTAAGGTAAATTTGGTGTATGCCCCAGGGTATAAGATCTAGTATATTCTGTGTTTCTTGCTTAGACACTAGCATGCTCTGAGGATCTATGTATATTTTTCATGTTGTATTACATTGAGTTATGTAGTGCAACATTATTTAGCATTGCCAACCAGGGGTGGCATCCTCCTCTGCACATGCTGATTTCTGAATGCCTTTAACATCATCATCATATGTTTCTTCAGATAGGCCTCTCACAAACACCTATAGAAATAACACAAAATAAATAATAAATTAAAAAAACCCAACAAATACATAAAAAAAATAATACAAAAGTATTTATGTCAAGGAGGCAGGACTATGAGTACACTGTAAGAGAGGTAACTTAAAGTTGTTATTGTTATAGCAGTTCTGCTTCAATTTTGATGATGAAATCTGAATCAATTCCTTGCAGGAAAAGAACAACAGTTTAATGAATTCAGAACTAACAGAGATGCACCAACTTCTTCCCTCTGTGGATTAAAAAAATTTTAAAAACCCCCACTATGCCAAAATCTAACATCCCACTTCTCACCTTTTGTATTTCCTGAGTACATACCCAGAAAGAAAATTTGACAGTGAAGCAGTATTTAATAATTGTTCACAGTCATTTAAGAACGAAAATTTTCAGCAAAATGAACCTCAGGAGAGAGGCCAAACTCCAAAGCAACTAAGCGGAAATTAAAAACCAAAAAAGTGAACCTTCAATGGCTATTTACCTAAGGAGAAGTGGATTCCTTGTTCTGTCTTCTGGATTGAAAAACCACTTTTACAAAACATGAAACCAGAACATTAACATACTAGCCACCGATACTACACAATACTGTGATTTCTTGTATATTTTAAGGTTCTGCTTTGAGCTGTTGTCTCTAAGCAACACATCAGGCAGTGCTGCACTGTTTCATGCAATTATAAAATATATACATTTTTTTCACCTAAATAGTGAGGTTGCTAAAACCTTTGACAAAACTGATGTTAAATGATGGTTAGTTGGTAAAAGCCAGAAGATTGACATCTGACTGTTTTGACTTCTCATAATAATACTCAACTGGGAACACTGCACATTGGAATGGGAGAAAAAGGTAAGATTACAAAACAGTAGGCTTTTAATATTTTACAGCACCTAAAATTACTAATAAATTTTTTTAAAAAGATACTGTGTTCAGTAGAGCATGATTTTAAGGATGTACTTTGATCCTTATGCAGAGATGTGAATTACTGAGTCCATACCAAGAGATGAATAGAGGAGAGGTCTGGAGGGAATTTTACAGATGTCCTAGTCATGAGAAACTTTGCAGAAAGCTTGTAAAGCTGCCCACAGATTTGAAGCTGTGAGAAATCTGAAATGCCATGGATGACTAAAATTGCTGAGGTTAATGGACTGCATGGTAGCTATTATGAATATCACTTAACTGCACTGCTTTTACAGAACAGAGTTTTCATCTTTTAATAATGTTAATTATGAAGCATATGTATTCTGAGACAGCATAATGGATGCTATTGTTCCATTTGTGAAAACACTTGATGTTTATCAGTGCTGGTGAGGGATAACGTACTGCAGAATTCTGCTGTACTTAAATATGGCGCTACTTCAGATACACTTTCATTGCATGCCAGTAGAACATCACAGTTTTCTTCTTCACATTAGAACATAAAATCAAAAACTGTTCCCACTTTTATTATAGTCAAGAATGCAAGGTGCACCTCACCCAATACCTTAATTATTTTAGAAAACCAATGCTTTTCTTCAGCTTAGTGAGTATTCTTTCTGAAGAAAATCAGTGTGATCTTCAAAATCTGAAAGTTTCTAATTACTACTTTTTTCCCAACAGGTCTTCTGTCTTATCCCCTGCAGAACTAATTTGGACTAAATCAAGACATAAGCAAACTTCCCAAATGTCATGCAACTGGTGACATGGGCATAAAAGCTGGTAGATAGCAACAGCCACAGAGAGTAGAGTTCGAAACAGTCAAAACTCATACTTGTTCCCTTCTTTTTCCAGTGGGAACTGCAAATGAAAGACTTTTGGTTTTGTCCTGGGTATGCAAATACATATATCTTAATAAAGACCATTGAAATTTATATTTGTCAGTTTTGGTGTTTTGTTCTTTTTATGACAAATGAAGCCAGCAGACAAAGGCCTCTGTCACTGATGTACATCACAAAGTGCTTTCTACAGAATGATAAGATTTCATCACGTATTTGTTGCCTCTATACAGAGAGATACTACTCTAAGATTTGAATTATTCCTATAATTTTACTGGTGCTTCCTCACCCCCATATGATTGATGCTGATTGTGTGAGATCTTCCCCCGCCCCATAACCCACTTTCAACTAACTGAAACATTTGGGGTTGGTGAAGATTTTTCATTTACTATAATGACAGCAAATTTTAGAATATAATAGAGATTACCTACACCTCACAATTTCAGAAGCAGAAGATCCCTTTTTCTGTTATGGGCAAATTCTACTAGATTCTAAGAGGTTCAAAGCTTAAGTATATATTCTAGAAGTTATGTCATTTGAGCTGTACTTAGCCATTTCTGAAATACTGTGAATAAAACATTCTCTGCCTCTACCTTGCAAGCAAGGAAACATTGTTTTGGAGACAAGTGCTTGAATATGTACTGTACTGTTCATCACTTGTGAGGTACTAAATGACAGAAATTCCTCTAATATTCTGCTCCCTTATGCCCATCCCCAACAAACTGTTTTATAGAAGGCTAAAATTAATATAGCAGTAAAATTCACAGCTACTGTTCAGCTTCTTACTCAGTTTGTCTGTCCTGGAAGTACTTCTAGACGGAATAAAGGATACACTTCTCTCCCTATAGTGATGTGGGAAAAAAGGGCATGCTAATTACATATGTAAACAGACTGGTTTAAAGACATACCTCACAAAAAATAGCGGATACAGAAAAAGTGAAAAAAACGTGAAAGCTGTTGATGTTAAGCATGCCTAAAGCACTGCAATTGAGGAATAACCCCATTGGGTGCTCCATATGCTTGTTCTCAGTGAATGTGTGGTTTTGGCTTTCTTTGAGTTATCTGTCTGCATAGGAAAAAAGCAACCAAAATGCAAGTTTTATTTCCTGAACTGAGAAATATTTTTGAGCCTTTTACACACACACACACACACACACACACACACACACACACAACTTTTGAAAATGTCTTTCTAATCCACAGTTATAATTTGGCTTGGACTCAGTCTTCTGTGACGCATTGTTGAAGTTGTTTTGAATTAAAAAAAAATATATATATTTAGCTTAGTACTTGGCTGAAAATCATCTTATTGCTGGTGGTCTATGTAAGATGAATGCAGACCCTGAAAAATGGCACTGTAATAGAGACAGAAATCTATTCAATTTTATTATTTTCAGAAAGAGATCTTTTTCGGAGCCCACTAAGGCTTTTCTTATCACCTCATTTAGACAAGTGGCCCCGTTAACCCTCATGATGTAGAAAGTATGAATGAAGGCTACTGCTGCTGTCAGCGCGTTTTTGGATAAAAAAGGGCTAAGAGTCTGGAAAGTAAAGGTGTAGATTCCTGCTCATTATTATTGTAAGTAGGCATGCTCTGTAATGGGGCCATACATGGGAAAAAGTTCCCTTCCCAGATCCCATTAGCCCAGAGCTCTTGCATCGCTGCTGCCTGATCCCCAGCCCCATGGCTGGACCAGAGCAGCACCATGCCTGCCCTGGCCTCTGTGGCTGCTGTGACCAACACTTTAGAGTGGAATAGGAATAGGAATAGGAATAGGAATAGAATAGAATAGAATAGAATAGAATAGAATTAGATTATTTCAGCTGGAAGGGACCTAAGATGATCATCTAGTCCAACCGTCTGACCAATTCAGGGCTAACCAAAAGTTAAAGTGTGTTATTAAAAGCCTGTATACTTACTTACAGTTAACCTGTATGCTTTCCTCTTGAACTCCTCAAAGCCAAACATGTTATGACTACAATTCTTTGAAGGAATGAAAGGGCCACTATAAAAATGAGGCAATAACAAAGCATTCATCAGAACTCTGTGTGATTTAAATGATCACATGTAACCTTTCTTTTCCTTCACTTTTGGCTGTATTTCACATGTTGTCACTGCAGCTCAAATTTGGAGACTACGTTTTGCACCAAATGCTTCATGGTTGTGCTGGAGTCACTAGGAGTTGAACCCTGAAAGTTTTTTGAGACTGTCTGTGTCACTGAATTCAAGAAGGCTGTGCTAGGCCCGGATATATTTGGTGTTTAAACTGATGATGAGGGGAAGTCCCATCAAACAAGGTAATTGTGCTGTCTTGAGCTAAGCAGGACAAGCCATTAATGTTCAATGTGAGAATTCAGAAATGAGCTGTGTTTTGAAATGTAAAAGCATACCTATTCATCTAGTAGTTTTAGAATGCTAGGAAGTTAAATGGTAGGAAAATGATTTAAGTTCTTACTGTTAGCAGCACATGAAGTATAACGTAATATGGCATTAATTTACCTCATTTGGTGGGTTTTCAAGGTTTCTATCTTAAAAGGCAGTGACGTGAGACTTTTCTGTGCTACCTTTTGTAAGAACCCTTAGTCCAAGGAGCTGTAGGACTCTGTATCATAATAAAATCACTGAGCTCATTCTACTAGCTGGGAAATCTCTCATTTTCTTATGTATTTATCTCTCAAATCTCAATCTCAGTTATGCACTGAATTCATCCACAGCCACCCAGGAGGCAAGAATGGGGTCTCTCAAGTGGCAGCTGGTTCCCTGGCCTCCATTTTGAATCAAGAGGCTACAGGATTTGACTCCATAGTTCTTGGAAATACATGGCTTCTCCAAGCATCCCCTCTTAAGAAACAGCAATAAAAAGAATATGTTTGTGAAGATATTTTAGGGGTTCAGTAATTAATGGTTTGAGTAGCTTAATGCAGAAGCACTTTGTATGATTAAGTACTGCTTTAATTAATTAATTTAGGAATTTGATAGTGTTGTCACCTTCTGCTGTGGTTCATTTAGAAGAATGCTGTTGGATCTTCCCATGGGAGTATAAAAGACAGTATGCTCGGAACACAATCACAGCCCTTGTCTCAGTCCCTCCTAAAGAGACAGGACTCATCAGCTATTAGAGAAGTTCAGTTTCTTTGTAGGTAAAAATGTTGGAACCCAGAGAAAATATTGGTACTGGCTGGCAGGACTTTGCACATGACTGTCCATGATTAATAGCAACTGCTTATTTTCCTAACACTCCTCTTTATCCTTGGACTAATAGACCAGATGCCTTCTATAATTCTTTGTATATAGCACCTTGAAATAAAGTTTGGGAGGATTCTACCAGATCTTCCCAACTGGTTCTTTGTAGCCAGTTTAAGTCCCATTTGAGCTACTTGGGAAGTGTCAAAGGGATGCAGTAAGAGTCAGGTACAATATGTAAACTCCCATCTAACTGGAGAAATAAAAATAGCTGTATGTGGTTGGGCAAGTTTGTACACCTACACAATAATCACTTCATTTTCCAAGCTGCTCTTCCTGCTGAATATTGCAGATAAGACACACTTTAGAAATGCAGTGCTGACTATGATGGGTATAATGGTTAGTAATCATGCCAAGAGCATGTATGGGTCACTATTTAGCCTGGAGAAGAGAAGACTGAGAGGGGATCTGGTCAATGTTTGTATATATCTGAAGGGTGGGTGTCAGGAAGATGGGGCGAGTCTCTTTTCAGTGGTGTCCAGTGATAGGACAAGAGGCAACAGGCACAAATTGGAACATGGGGAGTTCCACCTCAACATGATGGGAAAATTCTTTACCATGAAGGTGATGGAGCACTGGAACAGGCTGCTGAGAGAAGTTGTGGAGTCTCCTTCTCTGGAGACTTTCAAGACCCATCTGGACACATTCCTCTGTGGCCTGCCTCAGGTGAACCTACTTTGGCAGGGGTGTTGGACTGGATGATCTCCAGAGGTCCTTTCCAACCCCTACTGTTGTGCGATTGTGTGATTCTGTCCTTCTACATTTCAGGAGTAAAGAGAACTCTTTGGTAAACATATCTGTTCTTCAACAAATTAAAGATAGAACTGCAGTCTCTTGTGTGATAATCTCAAATAATCCATGTTCATGTCAGGCTCGGATTTTGGAGGCAGCACTCTTCAATTACAGGGGCAAATGTATGTTTGGATACAGAAAGTAGACAGAGAAGTGTAATTTTTTGTGGGAAAATCCTTCTTGCTCTGGTTTTTCTACACCTTAAAGAGAAAAGGGAAGAGAGTTTATTTCTTGATACAGTGCAGGTATATCTCTTCTTCCAAACGTACAGGCTTTAGCAACGTGCTGTTACTGCTTTGTGCCTTGAGGCCACCATGCTTACAGATGCCTCAAGTGTTTGAGGAATTTTAGCGACAGGGATAGCTCCCTATTGCCTGAAAATCACCACTGTCTAGCTGTTGGTGGGTAGTCACCTCTAAGCCCTAAATTTAGCCCATTAATCTATGCAAATACTGAAACTCAGCTCTACTTTTAACTATTCTCCACTTTGCATTGGATCACTTGCAGTCATCTTCGGTTGTTAGCTCTCTGCCTGGTGGCTAGCATGATGGAGCCTGAGTCCAGATTGTGGCTTCTAGATGCTATGGAAACAGAAATAAATATTTTTACCATTTTTTGTATTTCATATTATGTAAGTGCACTAGTAACAATGCATGGCAGAGGGAATGCAGTAATTGAATGTGCTGTGCAGAGCTTAGTCTTTGTTGCTTAGCAATTAAATGTATGCACATAGCAGCAGCACTGACAAAAATGCTAATAAAAGGTGACAAGTTATATCTCCAGAAAAAATTACACAGTTAAGAAAAAAATCTCTGACAAGATACAGGAGCAGCAGCAAATGGTACATACTGATAGATCTTGTCCCTCCTGAAGGCAAGATCTTCAGGTACTGGCCACTAGAGGGGCTGAGATGATGGGAATAGAAGGTATCCACATTTATAGCATGGGCTACAGACACACAGTTGTGCAAACATCATGGTAAGGCTTTTTGTTGTTGTTGTTCTTGTTCCTTTATTATTTGTACATATTTTTTCTCTGTAAAATGTCTAGAAACCTGTTCTGTTTTCTTTGTTTCATTTTTCTCCTTGGTGTTCGGGTTTGCAGGTTTTTCATAGCATCTCTTTCAATCGAATTTCTGACTTTCCTAACAGGTCCTTGTGTCACAGTGTAAGGTTTTATTTATATAACATGATGCAATGTATTGTGTTAATGTAAATAGATTTCTCTGTAAAATTGATTCTTTAAGAATACCAAACTGCTTCCTTTTTTTTTTTTTTTAATTCAGAAAAACATGAAGCAGAGGAACTGCATTATAGGCTGCAATTCTTTAAAAAGCCCAACATTTAAAGACTCCTTTCTTTCTGCGATTTGTATGTTTAACCTTTCGCTCCTTCTCTCTCATCTTTAGTCTTTTTCCCAAATCCCTGTCGCTTGCATTGTGCTCAGGAAGTGCTCTGCTCCTTGGACTGGTTAATACTTATTAAAACACTTGTTTTGGTGTGGATAAACGTAGTCGTCAGGCTTATTTTAGAGCTTTTTCTGAACCAGCTTGACATGTTGCATGAAATTCTTTTCATTACATTAAGAGAATCAGTTACAGGCTGGAAGTAATTGTTCTTAAAGCATTTATTAACATCTGTGGTATTTAGCAAATATTTCTAGTTATGTGCAGGATTTCAATACTTTCTTCTAGCAATTCTTTTTGGTGTTTTAGAGCTTATCCTCATTAGGTTTCTGCTCATCAAAGTGCTGATTCTGCACTTGACAGTCTGCCTGCATAGTGAATTGCAGGATCTGGGCCCAATTTTGATCTATTTATATTATAGTCCATTTCATTTTAACTGAATGCAAGTACTAATTTGACCATACTTGCTTTCAGCGTTATCTCAAGTTGTGCCAAATCATCAGACAGTCCATTTGGAGTTTGGCGGGCTTTGCTGAAACTCCTGCATTTTTGGTCAAGTGCTATTGAAAAATCCTATTTATCAAACAAAAGTAGCCTAACTCTTGGCTTGGTTCAGCAATCCCAGTTCCCTATCCCGTGCCTTAGCAAATAATATAGACCCTGAATCACTGGAAATCAGATTGTATTCTGTGTAAAAACTTCTTTTAATTCATGTACTGTACCCCTTAAGAAGTAAAAATGAAAACATGAGCAAAAATAATGATGACAAATCAGAACATTATTTGACTTCTCTTTCCTGGCTTCTTTGTGAGTGTATTGATAGAACAGTTATTGAGATAACTGCACACAGAGCAATGCTGTCTCATGATGCAAGCAGCAAAAGGCTATTCAGAGAGATTTTTTTAAGCTAGTACACCACACCTTATGTTCACTTCCCTTCTTATGTTTTTTCCAAAAATGAGTCTTCTAGCATACAAATGAAACTGTATCTCAACCCAAAGCCAGCTAGGGTAAGGAAATGATAGTGCACGATAGAAAGGGAGTAGAAAAGCAACAGATCATTTTGCTAAAATATCTTGTGTGCATTTGGTTGCAATATTTTTAACAAGATGGTTTAAAACTTGTTCAGCACATTGAATTAAACTTCCGGAACAGGCAAGACTTGAATCCACTGGGATGATATAAAAACAGATTTCCCTGATTTCTCTCTTCCCTCTTCCTCCTACTCCAGTAAATGTTATCACGGCAAAATAAGCTTTGAGAGAATCAGTTTGATTTGCGAAATACTTTTCTCCAAAGGCTGCATTTTGAAAGCTGTTTCCAAATATGCCTGTGCTATCTAGAAGTAATAGAAATACTTCATGCCCTAGAAAGGTTTTTTTAAACATATTTATGTATTCCTTCCTTCCCACATTACCTGCAATGACATGCAAACATGGTGTGTGCATGTATGTATGTGTGCCTGTAAAATGGAATGTGAAAAAGAAAATACTTTATAGAAATGTCTACTTAAATGTCTGCCTGAAAATGCATGTGGTATATTCTTTTTTAAGTAGCCTCCTCCTGGTAGTACCTTCACTCAAGTTCTCACCATTCCCATATAGTGTTCTGTAAATACCCTGTGAGAATGACTAGCAGGGAGGATGATCTTGCATAACAGGCAGCTGACTAATTTAGACCAGGAACATTGATCTACAATGACTGAAATAGTCTCAGTCTTGTTCAGATTTTGACATTTGAAGTTTTGGGATTATACTTGTGAATACTTCCGGAAGTCACTGTTCATATGTTCTACCCTTTTCAGGTAGAGCAAGAAAGGTATAAATCATTCCAGACATCACAGAGAAAGAGTAGGATTTTGTGTGTCATGTATGTTCCTGACACAGAGAGGGCTATATTACTTTTCTGAAAATTAATCTCTACCCTATACCAGCTCTTTTGATACATACCATAACAGACCATGTTCTTCATCCTTCTGAGCATGCTACCTTGTCCTCCATACTTTATTAACCTTCCTGGGCACTGTACCTTGACCTAAGCTGTTCTTCTCTTTTATCCAACTGGATTAATTCAGCTTTTCATGAAGACACTGCCTCCAAAAACTTACTGAAACAATGGAAGTTGGTTACCTCTCTCTTAACTGTTCTTCAGTTTTGGACCACTCAAGTAAAGACTGGGACCGTGGGGTGTGTTTCAGAGGTACACTAATGGTGCCACTGCTGTGGCCACCTAGCCCACTGGTTTTTGGGACACTGATTTAAGTCAGTGCAGGACACTGCAAAGCTGGACACTGCAAAGAGGCAGGACTTGCTCAAGAGCTGGGCTGTTCTGGGTCTGAAGCCAAGGGACAAGCTGAGCTTGCAAGGTGGGAATGTCTTTGAGTGTAAGTGATTGCTAATCAGTAGAGCTGCTTGGAGGCCAGCTCCAGTGTTTTAATTTGATTGATGCTCAACTCTTAGCATGAGTGTTTATACAGATTCAGTGCCATTGAGTAATACGTGCATGTATTTGCAAACACATATGACAGTCTACTGGGCTCTTTCTTTGCCACCATTGAGCTTGCTCTTCAACCATGCTCCTGCGCTTCTGTTAGAAGAGACCTTAAAAAACTTCAGATGCGCTGTTATACTTGTGCTACATAAATAGACATACATCTTATATTCTTTGCTACCATAAAAATATGACTCATTACTGAAATGAATTTTGTTTTGAATAATAGTGAACTGAGTCTGAATTCCTAAAGTAGGAAGAAGCTGGGAAAGAAATTACTGTGTAGATTGCTAGTTTTAAGTAATGAATCTCTTAAAAAAAACAGAAAGCTTCATTAAATATATGCCCATTAAAAAAACCCCAAACCTAGAACTGTAAAATCTGTTGCCTCTGCTTCTGTTTATTTAGCTTTGTATTCTTATTGCAAAAAAAAAAAAAAATTAAACGAGAAAAGTACAGAAAAAAAAAAGGTTAAGAAATGAGTAGCCAATTGTGCAATTAAACTTCATAGGAAAAAGAGCATTTTTTTTCCCCAAATATGTCTTGCTTACAGTAAAGAACTCAGCAGCTTTAATCTTAAATTAGTTCACATTAACTGCTTATACCTAACTTTCAGAATGCATCATTGTGACAAAGGTAAACTTGTTTGAGTCAAAATTTTCTTCCTCACTAACAAAAACCAGAAGAAAGTGATAGGTAAAATTTAGAACACTATTGTGTAATAAATGAGTAATCTGAGAAAACGTAATGCACAGACAACAGTCTCTTCTTGCTGTGCTGTTGCTCAGATACACAGCTTGTCTGAATCTAAATATACTGATTTATAAAAAGTGCATATTTGGTGATACATACCCCATGAGCCTGAAAAACAGTGAACAGGAAGAATAATATTGATATAACTGGTTGCCTATTTGAATAAGCCTTTACAGGAGTACAGTAAACTACAGTGGAGTTAAGATTGTAAAATTACATTGCAATACATATTTTGGCCTTTGACAGGGAGAAAAGGGAATTCAGAGGTGCTTTTTAAAAATTCTGTTCTGTGCAGAAGAGGAGCTCTTCTGTGAGAATAGCTTGGCACAGAGCCCACATCCAAGCAATGAAGAGGATGAGTTAGATTGCATATCATGTTTGAAGTGTGTGATTTGGTGCTCTCAGGCTCCTTTATAGTATTGGGATGTTGGTGGAGATATTTGTTAATCAATCAATAGAAAAGAATAGTTTGTCCTCTGTTCAGCAGAGAAAGCCTTTGCGTCAGAAAGGATTATAAACATCCTCTCTGATAATCTCAGCATCTGAAAACATCTATTTAACTTCATATTACCTACGGATGCTCTGTTTGCTACTGAATGTGTTTATCAAGACGTTAGTGGGAAATGCTTTGGCTGTCTGCTTCTTATGAGACACTAGTTAGTGGTAAGGAGTTCATGAACTCTTTTCCCTTGGGACCCATTCTCTTCAGCAGAATGAGAGTATCCTTCAATCTGTGGTATTTTATGGATGCCACAAAATCGGTCCAGCAGGCTTGGTGTTGCAGACTATTCAAAGAAAGAGGTAGGTTTTAGGGAAACCTTGGTTTTCTTTTCAGCTACTCAAACTTTGTAGAAGTTGAGGTGGCTGGGGGCTTGCTCCCTCCCACTAGAAACCCCTGCCAAAAGGACAGCAGTTTGGAGTGATACTTTGAGTACGTGCTGACCTGTGGATAGATAAAAGACTTTTAGAGTTGCAATTATGCCAGTTTAACAACTGAGGGAATCTTTGCCCTCTAGATGGAGCTGTCCACTTGCGTTACAGCAGAGCTGGCTACAGGCATAAGGCTGAAGATGAAACCTTCCCACCTCCTGGAAGGCTGGTCAGCAGGCCAGCTCAAGCATGGCACTGGCTAGCACTTAGAAACTCTCCTCTGCTGTCTTACAGATGTGGATATGGTATAATAGGCTGCAGGGAAGATTTCCCTGTTTATAGCAAAGACTTTTATCCCTGCTTCCATCCCTGGCTATTTTCTCGCAGGCTTTCTCTACTTCCTCTTCTCGTTCACCACTTGCAGCTCACTTTGTCTCTTCCAGGCCCACAGGAGTTGCCATTTCCTCAGCATCTTCATTGTCTCCTTAAATGTATCTGCCAGCTGTGTTCTATATGATAATGGCCTTTTTATAGCTGCTTTTGTCTTTATACAGTGTACTCAATTGCTGTGACTGTGAAGCTGCGCTATTTTTGTCTGTGCTTTAGGTAAAGTGGGGGCATGTCGTCTATGTGCTTGTAGCTTTACTTGGAATGATTTCTAAAGCAGAATTCTGAGCTTTACAGGTCATTTGATCCCTAACCTGGATTAATTTAATCTGAAGAAAGTCCATATTTGTCTTAATTATTGTCTTATTACAAATTATCTTATTTAGTGAGTAAGATACTCTGCCACATCTTGCAATGCTGCAGCTGAACTCCTGTATGGAGCCATGCTTAGGGCTGGCTGCTTGGTTCCCAAGAAGCCTGGGGTGTGAATTTTCATTGTACTTGGTATATGTGTTCCCAAACAGAAGAAAATGTGTTTCTGTGCCAACCAGCTTGTAACATATTTTAAGTAGCATGATGTGACATACTTAATAGTTACTATACAGAGGTCACTTAATTTTTTTGGCATTTCTCCCAGGAAAGAAGACAGGAGCACAAGTAAGTAGGCAAAACTAACATAAGACAGTTTAAAAGCCAGAGTAGCACTCTACAGAGATGTATCAGCCTTTTGGTGTACTTTCCTTCCACAGCTACTCAGCTTTTACAAGCTCCCTCTAAATTGCTATTCTATTTTTTTCTGAAACCTGGGCACAAATGCATTTAGTGCAACTTCATCAGAAGGAAAACCTTTTCCACATTCCCATTTTTATTGAAAAATTTTGAGCAGAGTATTCATACCGCTTTCTATGACTTACATAGATTTTGATGACTTCTGTTGAAGATCTAAAATAGTTGCCTTGTGACATGTTTGTCCTTGAAGACTGGAGATTTCAAGCAGTGGATTAAAATATTTTAAACCAACAGCTGAGTCCTTTGAACTTCTAGGAAGTACTTTCCTCTCTCTTCAATGTGCCTCGCTGCCATAAATGGAAATTGTGCATGAAAAAGTGACCACTGCTGATTTGTTATTTCATGTGACAGGTAATGCATTGGCCAAAGTCCGTTATTCTGAAAATGAGGGATTACAGGAAAAGCTTTGTTTTTAAATTCAATTAAGAACGTAGCAGTATGACAAGACAGTATTCTTAGTTCTTACAGGTTGGAAATCTGATCTGAATATAATCTACTGACTTAAAAGTCAATATGAGGTGAAATTTGCATATCTATCTTTTAAGAAAACATTTATAATTTTGGGAAAGCTCCATTTGTGACTTTTGGGGGTGGTGTTGAGTAGTTGGGGCTGGCAATGCTGGGAGAGATTGTGTGCATGTGAGTGTCGAGGGGACTCTGTAGCCTGCCTCAGTGGCAGGAATAAGCTTCTGATGGCATTGCTTCTTATAGCTATAGTTCAGTGTAATTCCTGTAATACCTGCATGTCCTGTTTCCAACACTCTGCTCTTCCTGAAAAAGAAGGAAAAAGTTCTCAGTGAAACCATCTCAAAGGACCTCACTGAGGGTATGAAGAGTAATATTAAGAACTTTCACCTAAAGGGATCAACAGCAAAATCAGATACAGGGAAAAGGAAGAGAAATAGCTGAACTTGTGCATTGATCAGCCTTTGTCAGATATGTCACCTGGTGACTCAAGGCAATTAGCTGTAGGGGGGTATTGAGGGGAAGAGAGGAAGAATAGGTTACTTAGAAGAGATAGAAGGAGTGGCAATGGTGTTTCAGGCAGGTTTTGAAAATAACAGACAATAAGAGGGAGCAAAATCAGCCGGGGGCATGCTGGGGGGAGCTTCAGTAGAAAGCTACATACAGTGAAGTAATAAAAGTAAGAAATGTTTTTTAGTGACTGTTGAGGACACAGCCACTGGACACAGTTTTAAAGAACAGTTTTATGATATACCAAATGACAGTGAATTCAGGAAGTATTATAAGGTCTAGACAGTTTGACATTTATGTAAGAATACTGAAAAGGAGAATCATGCTGATTGATATCAAATAAAGCAAACAACAACAAAAAGTTTGTTTAACATATAGCTACTTCTTATTTCAACAGGCAGGGAATCTAATCAGGGAAGACAAACTTTTAATTTTCTTAGAAGTAGGAAGATTTACAGTAATACTAAGTGTACGTATCTGAATTTGGCTTGCTAAATCCCCAGCTAGTGCTTCTCATCTGGCATCCTGTACAGTGTTTTCTGGGTTTCGGCTTTGCACTGGCCAAGAGCGGAGAGCTGTTCTGCACGCGCTGCTGAAGCTGGGGTCTAACGAAGCATTTCCATCGCAAGATTTCTACTGCAATAATTGTCCTTATACAGAGATGTGTAATAATATGGCTCAGCTAAGAGTCTAAACTTAAAAAGGTAAAAGCAACACAGCTAAAAGGTTTATAAACCAAAGAGATTTTTTTTTCCTATGAATAATTTTGGTGCATTTGGTGAATTTTAATGCTTATGGAAATGAAAGATTTTATTGGAGGCAAAGCAAGTGTAGGCAGTAACCATAGTGACTTCTACACATATCAGCTTTGCCAGTGTGCTTCAGTTCTAGTCTGCAAAATCCTAGTTATCAAACATTTGTAGATTCTTACTGGGCAATCATCACGAAGAGTTGATGTAGGGGGGTTATTGTCCTTTACACAAAAGACTAGAATCACAGGAACACAACAGTCTTTTGCCAAGTTTCTTGCTAAGGTCAAGTCTAAACTATGAAAGCATCAAAGGTTGCCACTGTGAATATTAATGTTATTCCTGATGCTTTTCCTTTGCACACTGGCAGGCTTAAATCATCTATCAGTGATACTCGCATTTTTGTCATATCATTCTCTGGCCCTCAGCCACACTTAAAGAAGAGCCAGTTGACAGATGTACTGTAATAGGCTTTTCTGAGCTATTGCTAGAGGATTTTACTTCTTCCTTACCACTGCTAATGAGTAGTCTTGCACTCATTGTCTTTCTGCAAAAAACATGAAACTTAATAGAAAAAACCTAGTGAAAGGATATTTATACTATTTTGTTTGCGATGTCAGAAATAACTTCACTATTTTTAGTGGTCATGCTAAACAGTCCTTTCACTGCACATTTTAACTGCCATAGCTTATGCTAGATGCCTCTGAATTTATTCAAGCTAAAAAAAAATTAATTAGAAGTTATCGTAGATGTCAGCTTGGGAACTTTCTTTTGGGATGAGAGCAAGGTTCTCTGAAATGAAAATGTAGGCTGATAGAGCAGGCAGAAGATCTAATGGTTTATTATAAGAAATTAGTGTATATTTGAGTATTGAATATTGCAATATTGAGTATTGTATATCATTTCATTAAAGTATTCTGGGGTTTCTTTAATCACAGAAATGCAGTTTCCCTATCCCATGTTGTGCATATTTTTTTCTCCAAAAAAGGAAGCATTAAATATAATCCAATTAGTTCCTAAAATAAAAGGCAAAGTTGCTGATAAAATAGGCCTCATAAAGATTGTGATAAGTCAACATACATTATTGATTATTTTCATGTGTGTAAACCCATGCAGCTGTTTACCTTTATTACTTTAAGTTAACATGTAAGATTGAATAGAATTTGCATCAAAATGTGTTTTTAATTCATATTGTGTCATCCATTGTACACGCTTCCTTCCATTACCACTGTACCATGTTTTATGTCTGTCTTGGATTTGGCACTGGGGACAAGTCATTTAAGTACTATAGGTTTTTCTACTTCTGAAAAACTCACCGGTGGGATGCTGATACTTGAGTTTAACTTCTCAGATTTATAGGAGACAAACCCAGTGTATTGTCTAGCTATTGCACATATTCTGCATAGAGTAGAGTCTCAGAAGAAAAGCCCTTCAAGAGGGCTTTGTAAAATGGATAGTAAGAAGCAGTCCCTGGTTTGAAGACCTCTCTATTTAAACAAAACAAAAATTCTTTGTTTGCCTGATTCTGTTTCAAGTGAATGTGCCAAGGCACGGGTGTCTGTCTGAACTCAGTTTTCTTAAGATTTGTTATTGAGCTGCTCAAAAACAGCAACGGAAAATACTGAGCCCTCTATTTTTTTTTTTTTTTCCCTAAGAGCTAAATCATTCCATCTCACTTAACTAATGTATTGATTGACTTTATCGAGTCCATAATAGTTCTGAGTTTATGAGCTGTGATGCCTGGAAATGGATTAGTGCCAGTGCCTATGATGGGATACTGTCAGAAGACAACTGTTTTGTCTCATGGCAACATTTGAGGTTACAGAACTTGACTTTGTTTCACCTTCAGAACAAAGTTTGTCATCTCACTGTATACCAGCCAGATCAAGGACCCGAACGTGATGTCAAACCCACAACATGTTCTGACTTGAAAAGGTCCGAACTCCTATACTCTGTACTCGGGTGCTGTTGCAGCAGAGCACACATCTAATATTGGGCTTACATAGTAGTCCTATTTGCGCAGAGGAGGTACAAAGCATGGATTATATGAAGCCGAATTTTGTCTACAAACCAGACAATCAAGATTATGTTATTATTAGCAAATAGCCAAGAAATGTTAATGAGAATTTGTAGGCTGACTGCTTCTCCTGGCTGTGACTTGGAGTCAGTGCTTCCACTTGGAGCCTCACATGTGTTAGATGCCTCCTTTGGGCTCACCAGCCCCTCAGAAAATCTTTGAGCTGTCTGCAGCCGCTGACACATGTTTCTGTTCACCCTTCCTCAAAATCTCATTTATCTGCTTTTGCTTTTTCCTGATGCTTTCTCCTTGGTTTCTTACACAAAGCCAAATCTCAGTGTCACACTCTTCATATACCTGGGCTAAAACCTTAGTTCCTCCTTTTTTCTTCAAGCAGAGGTTCAGCTTCTATTACAAGTGAAGAATTCCCTTTTCTAATTCTTTTACTTTCTTTTTTTTAAGACATAAAAGCAATTAAACTCAATATAGAGATAAGTAGAGGAAATCTTATTGGCGCTTATTTCCAGGAATTCAGACTTAACAATTTAGTTGGGATATTTTTGGCTTCAATCTGTATCACTGGGTAAACTTTAGCCAGGATCTTGATCCTGGTAGTTTCGGTGCTTACCAATACCTTATTAATCATAGTACATATGGTTGAGCATAAATGGTAGCACACTTTTTGCAGTACAGATCTCACACAGGTATAAAAGATGTTTTGCCCATGTTTGAATTCCCTAACACATAAGAATAAATTATTCATGGTCATTTACAGTGCTTTGTGCAAACATGCAAGCATTTACACCATTTAAGACCTAAACCCTCAAACCAGGGCATTCCAGTCTGTGATTTTGCTATCTTCATATTTCATTATTGTCACTCATGGTCACGGAAGTCAGTTGTGAAGATGGAGGTTCCAGATTCAGAGAACGTGCATCTGTTTCCCACCTTGCACACAGCTGACATGGGCATGTCATAAGCCTGTAGCCCTGTCCCATTTTTTTCTGTGTAATGTGGCTACTGACTCCATTTATAACTGGACCACTTGAAGAAATACTACATTCTTAGGATTGTCAAGGGAGAACAGATTCCTGGATGTGAGATTTAGCCAGAATCTGATCATCCTTTGGTCCTTCCTCTTAAATATATTTTTTTCCATAGTTTCTAGAATTATTTCTTAGAGCAGCATCTTCAGTTTTGTTGTAAAGACTACTGTCCATCTTTCAAAGATACCTGGAACATGTAAAATCCAAAACCAGATAGGAAAAAATTGTCTCACATCACTTTTTCATCTACTTGAACTTATAAAGTTGGGAAGGAGAAGAGGAAGGGGAAGTCAAAGCGAGGAACATAGGATTGCAAGTGAGAGAATTGTGCTTGTCATGGGACATAGATGAGAAAACAAAAAACCTGTCATTTATCACAAGTCACCGGTAACTATTTTTACTCAAAACAAGACAGGCTCAGAAAGTCTACACTGATATTCTCAAACTAGTGGTTTCTGAGGCAGTGTTACCTGGGAAAAATATTTGTACGTTTGGTAAGAGTTTTCATAAAGTTTTTTAAAATTTAACAGTGCAAAATTGAGACACTTCTTAACTGCTGTAGGCTTACATATCTCCATAGGGAGAAGAAGTCTTTACTGGTTTCGTTTATTTTCTTTCCAATAATCATTTTGAGATACCAGGTTGTTGGGTATATTCTGAAAATGCAACTGTAAAGAAAAGACTGGAAGCTCTGAAAAGGAAGAAAGAAGTGGTAGGCTATTAAGAGCCCCTAAATTAAGCCCACTGGAGAAGTTGGTAAGAAGAAAAAAGCGAACATTCTGAAGCAATCTCATTGTCTTTAAAGGAAGGCATTAACGCAGGGGTCCTCAAACTACGGCCCGTGGGCCGGATGCGGCCCCTGGGGCTCCTCAAACCGGCCCGCGGGTATTTACA
>JAVSBS010005104.1:0-17920 GCA_033124195.1 Coracias cyanogaster | reverse complement strand
CTTCTGGCCACCCTTTCCGGACTGTGCGGCCGGGCTAGGGAGGGGGGCGGTGGCATCAGCGAGGTGCGCGACTCCCCCATCGTTTTTTTCCAAACTATAGTCCGGCCCGTGACAGGGTCTGAGGGACAGTGCAGCAGCCCGCGACGTGTCTGAGGAAGAGTGAACTGGCCCCCTGTTTAAAAAGTTTGAGGACCCCTGCATTAACGGTACATATTTTTGGTGTTATTATTCGTATATGGTCTTTCAAGATTGCCTTTCTCCTTTTTATTGCCATTGTTCTAACACTTGCATTGAAGGACAGCCAGAAGTTTTTGCAGTCTTCCCTCTAAACGAGCAAGGGTTTGTTGTTTACAAAGCTGTCCCGATCACAGATACATCTTCCACCTTGGTGATACCAGAATATAAACTATTTCCGACATCCTAGCCTGCAAGAACCCTCTTTTTTGGTGACATAGTTTTATGCCCATACCAGCTCTGCTGGTCAATATTAGCACCATTTTATAGCTTTGAACTTCAATGAAGAAAACTATCTCCATAAATCATCTGTCTACCAAAGGGAATGTTTTGTCACAATAGCTATATTTTATAGACAATCCTGATCTGAAATACTCAAAGAATTTAATTTATAGCCTGCAAGGATGAAGCTGGCCAACCATCTGACATTTGGCTCTTTCTATCAGGCATCCCACAGTATTGAGGTCTATGGTACAAGAGAATATTTAGTTACTGCTTTTATTAAACAGTGTTTTGCACAAACTTTTGGGCCATAAATGTTTCAACACAGCTTCCTTTCAAAGCAGTGGGGAGTTCCACTGAAAAGAGTGGAACTTAGTAAATGCAGTTTCAAAAGCAGAATGACATCAGACAGAAGTTTTCATCCATTTCTTCCAATCTCTCAAACAATGGTGGTTTATTTAGGAGGGTCCCTAGATGCAAACCATGGTCATCCTTTATCATTCAACAATTGGGCTAACCAGGCTTTGAAAAAGAAAGCAAAGCTCCCCCTTAAAAATTCTAAACATATCTGCTCTCAATTATTTTAGTATTGATATGGAAATGAAAATTATGTGTTTTCCCATCAGAACATGTCAGCTTTTATTTGGTAGAATTTTTTCACACCTGTATTCCTAATGGAGTGTGAAATTAAAATGAACATTCATGTTTTGTTTGGGATACCAGCATTGCAGCTGGTAGTATAGACATGAGTTTATGAACAGGGCTTTTTCCTGATTGTTTTAGCCGTTAAGTAATAATTTATTGGGATTGTTATTTTTAAGAATTTATTTAGGTATGATATTGGCAATAGATATTTCTAGCTTTTTGTTGGGTAATAGGATTTTGGCAAGTAATTAAAAACTGCAGGTTCTTCATCATCATCATTATATTATATGATATTATTACATTATATATGTATGAGATATATATATATATGATATTATTACATTACAACAAACTGCATTTGGCCTTATGAAGCTGAAATCCCCCTTTGGAGTTTCCCGTGGTCTTGTTGAAAAGCAAAAGTGATGAATCTTAGAGGGATTTAAGGAAGAATCTTTGCTTAAGTACAGCAGTGTGATGCATCTTGTAGTAATGTCTGTCCCATGTATGCTAAGAGTTTGGGTTAGCCCCTCAAGAGATTTTAGATAGAAGTAGACCTGGCTAAAAGGGGTATACACTTTTTAGCCCTTAGCCTTCCTGACTCTGGCTGAAAATATTATAAACGTTTGCAGACTAAAATGTCCCTGTCCAAGACCCTTGCTTAATTATCGTGTTTGTTTGCCATAGAAACAAGTGAAGGTGCAAGTTTTTATAAGGCTTTTTGTTGTCTTAGTTTGCATGGTCCTTGTTAAATGGCAATACACAAGGGGTGACCTGAGTAAAGTGATTAAAGAAAGCATCACACAATGTGCAGTACCTGTTTTCCTACTGTCCTTCTGAAAAATATTGACATATAAGCGGTCACTTTGTACTGATTGCTGGTTGTTTGCAGTTTAAAACAAAAGCATTGCAATTTTTTTAGCATAACTTTTTGTTGGTTTTGTGTTTTCCCAGTAATTAATGTAAGTTACAGTGACACTTACTGGAGATAGCAGGATTTCTTGCTACTCAAATCAGCAGACAAGCTCATTCAACTGAAGCAGTTCCTTCCCTCTCTACTTTAAAGACACCATCTACTAAAATATCAGATGTTTTAAAAGGTAGCATCTTCCTGTCTCCTACCTTTCAGAATGGAGTTTCAATAATCCACTGGTGTTTTACAACTTAGGTTTCAATTCCAATTAGTGGAAAGCTTAGACATTTTAAAGAAAATCCGGTCTACTTACTCTCTGCCTAGGAATGTGCAGATTTATAGACTGGCTGTAGTGCCTGGAGAGATTTAGTTTCGAAGTTGGTTAGAAAGAATAAGCCCAGTAAAAGAAAGACCAGCAGGAAGTTCAAAGATGATCTAAGAACATTTAGACTTATTTGTTAGGATATCAGGGGTTTTTCTTTATGATCCCAAATGAAAAGCAAAGACATCAAGAGGGGTGGGATATTCTCTTGTGCGTTCTGCAGTTTTGTCTGATGTCCACTGTTTGCTTTGTTAGATGCTGAGGCTTATGACAGTCTCCTCTAGACTGAATACGTCCTTTCACTGTAGATGGTCCGTTCTTTTTAGCACTATCTTTATAAAGCCTTGAGGCCTTTAAACAAAGATCAGAACCATGAGAGGATCTTCCACTGGACAATGTTTAACTTCCTTCTCTGTATGGGGAAGCTGTGCTCTAAGCTCATCACTGTGTGCTTGGTAAGCTGAAAACTAGGTTAAGGAAGAGTGGTGACATCCTTTGGCTCAAATGCTGAAAAAGCTACTGTTCTAAGAAAACGCACACTTTCCTACTACATCCTAGAATAGCCTTAAGTGTCTTCATACATTACAAAGAAAATCTGACATTTGGCATGTCCCAAGGCAGGACTGAGTTTGACGGAGCAGTGATGAATTTTTTTCTTCACTATTTTCTCCCTCTTATTTTCCTCATGCCCATTTCATCATCTTTTATCTAGCCAAGAGAGAAACTTCTGGACCATCAATCTCATTTACGCTCACACACACTTCCACTTTCTAACCATTTCTTGTGTTATCTTTGTCTTTTGTCATGGAAACACATGGAAAATATTTATGCCATCTGGACGCACAGAGTATATGCTTTTCTACTTCCACCCAGTACTGAAATGAAGGGGTTATGATCCTCAGAGTCAAAGATATGCTTATGTCTTTGCCTTGACGGCATATCTAGGGGCATCAGCTAGTGTTACCTTGAAGATGAGCACAGGAGGAGGGAGAAAGAACCTGCTCATGTCTAAATGGGTATTCAGTGCTTTGAAATTGTTTTCTCCATTGTTTTCCATCTCTGAGGAAGGAGTTGCTCAGGGTGCTTTTAGAAAACTCATTGACTTCACTGCTTTGACAGCATAGCTGTGTCTGGGAGCCATGGATGCTGTGCAAATTTTGCTTTCGCCCTAACTAGATCTCATATGAGTCACTGTAGTAGGAGTCAATTCTGAAAGAGCTGGGGTTTTTATTAGCTTTTGTACTGCTTGCCTTTGGGACCCTCCCTATGTGTTAACACAGAAATTTAGTAAAGAGTGGTGCCTGCCTCAAAGGTATTATGAAGTAACATAACAAGGGCCATCTACAACAGAGGGGTTGGATTTTGAGAAGTGGGCTCTGTTGTGATGAAACAACATCAGTAGGAATGTGTATAAAGTCCTCTTCATTTTTGTGCTTTAGAGCTTTAAAGTTTTCTACCCCAAAACCCCAGCCTGCCTGATGTGGTGAGCATTGTCCAAACAGTAATGTGGGTGGATCCTAATATTATGCCTTTCTGCTTGTGCATTAAGACATTGTTTAGATGCAGCTCAGCCTGTTCGAAGCAGGAGTGTGTAAACTAAGATTTGTGGAGATCCTATTGAAAAATGCCCTCAGGTCATTGTTTGAAAATGGGGACCTTGTTTTGAAGTTCTCACCAACATCTGCCAGGAAAAATACTAAATACAAAGTTCTTAAGCAATTTGCTTTAGCCAGTAAGCACAATCGAATCCCATGGGGAAAGGGTGGGGAAGCAAGTGAACCCTGTATCACCTTTACCTCTCCTCAAATCTCTATGTGTTAGACCAGGCAGATGGAAACTAATTTCAGTTCACTGTGAGTATCATAACGTTTCCCAAATATGCATATTTAATGGCATGATTTTTCATAAGAAAAGAGTGATCTGAGAAATTAAATCCATATAACGAGAAGCATGAAGCAAACCAGTCTAGCAGACTGGATTTCAAACAGTCTAAGGATGTTTTGTTACAGAGTTATATTCCAAGCTACTGTGACAAGCAGTTGTTAATTCTAAAAATATTCGCTAAGAGTGGGCTAATTTGTGCATCACTGAAACACTGATCCTTTTTGCTGTCAATGTATATTTTGCATTAGCAAGAAAAGAGGATATACAGTCTTTATTATTTGTTAAAAAGAAACTGACAGCTACACTTCTTAACCGAGAGTGATTTTGTTCATATCTACCAGTATCATTGTGAGTGCAAAAGGAATTTGAAAAGGTGCCGCTGCTATGTGGTTATGTTTTATTTGCCTTTACTACCTCTCAAGGATTCCCCCCCACCCTGAGTTTTTAAGTCTTTCTCTTTAATGAGCTCCACCGGACAGGTTTAATGCTTCTCTTCATTTTCAGCCTTTCAGATGATTATGCAGGATTCATGCTATCACATCAGTAGAAGCTGCTGTAGATTGATAGGACCCCATCAACCACCCTGCCCACTCAATATTATAAAAATTTGTGTCGTCAGTGGTCATGACGTTTAGTAGGAAGTTGCCCATTTATGGATACTAGAGCAAATGATATCATCACAATAGGTGGCTCCTGTCTAAATAGGATCATTTGTGAAATGAGATTACAGGCATTTATCAGGGAAACAGGAGACAGAGGCACCTGCTTTATGTAATTGATATCCTGGGGAATTACTGTGTACAATAATCAAGAGAAATCTTCATTTCTAATTCTATTATGTGGGAAAAAAACCCCCTCTTCTTTCTGCCTGCATAAAACAAACCCCACTTCCACATGGAATAAGCTCCAGACCATGTTTTCTATTATGCTTGAATATATGGGACATGCATTGCAATCCTATGCTTGCCACACTGCTGCAGTATACTTGTTTTGCAGGGCTCTGTAGCAGGCTAGTCAAAGCTGTGACTAACCAGACCCTTGGATACATACTCTAATCTCTGGCCTTTATTTTTACAATGAATTTGATTTGTTCACTGGTCGTATATTTTTTCTGATCTGTGAGAAGCTTCATGCTCTGTGTTTGGATGCTGACTGCAATACAGCAATAGTCTTTGATACGGTAAGTCAAAGATGACTCATTTCTTACTCTTGTGCCTTCAATTTATACTTTCTACGACACCATCTCATCAGGTAGAAAATTATGTGTTAATTAATGTTGAAGTAGTTAATTTTCAACAGATGCTTTTCCCCTCCCTCCCCCCAGTACTTTGCACCATGTTTTTTTTCCTCCTCATGAAAGCAATAGGTTTGAACTGTCTTTAAGTAAAATGCTTTTGCTCTGTTATTTTTAATAATATTGCCAACATTTTTTCTTATTCTTTGCTTTCAACAATAAAAAATAAAATACATCACACTCACAGATTTGGAACTTAACATGTGATGCTAGAATACGATAAGTTCAGTTCAATATTAACCTTTATTAAAGCAAACACAATTGGAAAAGCAAGAATCTTTTTGAGGATTTATACAGATAAAGTAGAAGGGTTTCAGTTTTCATTTGATTATTAATACCATCAGATACATGCCCTTACAAGAGCCTTTATTTTATGTGATAGCAGTGGAGAGAAAATGCCTTGCAAAAAGACAGTTTTCTTTGTAATGCAGCGTGCAGAAGATTCAGTAGTACCCCTTATGAAGTGCACTACATGAGATATGAGCAAAAAACCCCATGCTTTTGCTGCACACAGTGATTGGAGCCTTTTACCTTATAGAAATGTTGCTAACGCAGATGCTATTGAATAGAAATATTCTTTAAAGAGCTTTAAAAAAGTCCTGTGATGACACACATAGTATGCACGCTTTCGGAGAGCAAACATTAATTGTACAGTAAGGGTTAAGATTTGATATAGGAATTTTCTATGGAAACCCAGCTTTAAGCAGAGGTCTGGAGGATCAGTGGGTTACTGGGTCTCCTTTAGTAAGATTTGTTCAATCCTGGGTTTAGAATTGGCAACTTTACAGCAAGTGAACAGTGTTCAGATAGCTTGAAATGTTTGGATATGGGAAGTATTCTCTGCGTGTTTTTTTTTTCCCTCCCATGTCTTAAACTTTTCAGCACTAGAGGTTTTGGGGGTTTTCTCATAGGTATTAGCCCTTCTAGTTTTGGATATCTCTAGCAAAAAAATCAATGCATTTGTATTTGGTAGCATAGGTTTCTGATGTTCAAGTAAAATAGCTCACTCTTTAGAAGTTTATGCAGGAATAAAGCCAAAAAGGGAAGAAGTGATTTCTGTATGAAAGAAGAACAAAGGTACAGGCTGGCTGTCATCAATTCACAAGTTGCAATTACTGTTGCTTTTTCACTTCTGTGGAGAAGTTTGAAGGTTTGATTTTGGTAGTACTGATGTGGTTATTTTACAGGCATGCATTAATATAATCTCTTGCATTTGCTCATAATTAGTTCATGGATCCATACCTGTCATGTTTCCCTGTCACTTGAGACAGCCTACATCCTTTTTATTTAGCAACAAGTGATCAACGGGATTCTGTAGTGTCCAGTGAAGTACGTTTTAAAATGTGTCTTCTCAGACATGAAAGCAGTTAAACAATATTTACAAGGTGTTTAAAATCTGCGTGTTTAGCAAAGTTGGTGCCTATGGGCATCCTTCTTCGAATGAAACACGCTGTTTTAAAATGCTAGAAGGCAGGCGAAGGTACTTCAGCACATGAGCATATTAAACAGCAGCACTCTGCGTGACATTATCCTTTGCTTTCGCAAAAAAGCCCCACAGAATAAAGGCTATTTTGTTCTAATAATTGCATAATTAAATCTGCTTAATATGTTTCATGGAAGTTATTTCACTGTAAATGCCTCTTAAACTGATCTAGAAAAATGAAGACACTTCCATAGATTTCATCTATGCACGTTAAGCAAAAGCTGAAGGAGAGTGGCATACACTGAATGTAGAGGCCAAATTACATGCTCTGTAATTCAGGCATACAACTGCTGTGTAGCTTAGCTGATCAAATTTCAAATATAAAGTGGTTTGCAGGGTACATCTTTTAGAGAATAAACGTAATGAAATGATTGTGTAGTCACTGCTTTTTGTAGTCCACTTACTATTTTGAAATTTTATTTTCAAAAGAATTGCATTAGTAATTTTCTACCATTTTTTGCATCTCTCATAATTTCCCAGTAAAGGAAAGCAGATTTGGCAGCAGCTTTTCAAAAATAATAAAAGAATTTAAAATCAATAGGAAAGATAATAAACATAATTGGAGTAAGAAGCATGCTGAAGAGCATGTAAATAAAAGCATTCTATCCATTATATTTTAAACAGTATATACAGTTCTTAAATGAATCTAAGAAATATAGAGGAGGAGGAGGAAAAACCATAGTACACAGCATAAAATGTTCCACTTTTGCTTTATCTGAGAAGTTTTAAAATTATATATGCAGGAGTCATACAACTCCGTAACATAGATTACATCATATTAGTTACAGTCTATCTGTTGCATTCTATTATTGCAAATATGTTAGAAATCTGAACCATATTTCTCTGAAAACTTTTTGATCTATATGCTTGGAATTTTTGTTGTTAGATACTTAACGTTATGCTCCTGGTTTTGCCATTGCAGTGAGTTTATATAGTTAATAACCTGGATCTAATTTTCGGTGATAGTCTTTAATTTGAACTGAAGTACATCACGGAAAATCACAAATAACTGGACTTCTGTACATTCAACTTTCATGAGTGTAGCATAAATGAGATCAGATAGATGCCTTTGAGTGTAAAGGGAGTTAAAAGTGCACACAAAAGAAAGAATATGGGATCCACATTTCCATGTTTCCCAGTTGCTATAAAAAAGAAAATCCTAATAAATTATTCTAGAGTAGTAAGGAAAATTAACGGGCTTTTTACACTCATTTTAAAAGGAAGTTCTGTTCACTGATAAGAGTTTAGCACAGTAAAGGATCTGTGAGTCCCAGCTTCATTTTCTTTAAATACCACAGGCAATACATTTTTTCTTTTTATATATACTTCAGAAATCCTACCCAAGGTCAGTGCGAAGGGCTAGAGTATGTATGAAAACACGCATCCTTGACTGGAGACCCCATGGCTAAATCAAATTGAGTTGCTTTTAGTTTCTCATTGTGTAATATAAAATATTCATACCTTCAACAATGAAAGATTTGCATGGATTGGTCCAATATGAATTATATCTGTCATATAATTAAATTGTCTTTGACAGATGCACTTGCAAAATTGATATTAAAGCCTGAAAAGCATACAGGACAATGTGAGTGCCAGCAAAGCATACAGAAAGCAGCGATGTAGTTCTGCTTAGCAAGCTATTAATTCTTCTTAGCAGTACATTACTGAGGTACAAATAGGCTAACAAGTCTGTAACTGTCAGACAGCCCGCACAGTAGCACATTTAGTGATATGTAGAGAAAACCACATAGTAGTTCATAGATATCGTGTAGATATATAGATAGATAACGTGTAATTAATAAATGTTACTGCAGCATTTGTGGTAGCAGTAATGACTTGCAGTGTCAAAGTCAAAGACTGAAAGGTGAGCACAGCCCACCATCAAAAGAAAGCAAGAGGGAGATCCAAAGAAGAAAATCACTTAGGGATCATGTATTTCCATGCCATTTCTGAGAAAAGCATTATTTCTTATCAGGTTCAAGTTTTAGCTCTCTGTAGAGTAATGTGTTGGGCAAACAGTCACGTGTTGTCTGTCCTCCCAGTTCTTACCACTCTATCTCTCTTTTGATATGAGAGCAACAACATCCTTCATAAATTTCAGTTCGTTTTCTAGGTGACCTGCCATCATCAAATCCTTGCTATCTAGGGCTTGAACACGCTTCTGCTGAAGCTGATGGCAAAACACTTACTGGCTTAACTGGAATCATGATAAGGGCAACCCATCATTTAATAATACAGGCCAGAAAATATCAGGCTGCTTTTTCACTTGTCAGATCCAGGTACTGTTCCTGCTGGCAGAAATCCCCCAGCAGTTCATGAAGAGGAAGAGCTCTTCCAGACCTTGTGTGCCTTGCCCATGGAGAGAGAAGGGGCAAGGGCAGGCCAGCCATGTCGAGATAAATGTTCCTGTAACAGCAGGCAGGGGATGGGGTGGCTGGTGGCCATGTGGCTCGGGGGGGCCAGCGCAGAGGCTCCTCAGGCAGCACTGCTGGCGAGCACCGTGCCTCTCTGTAGCTCTGCGCCCCTGCTGCCAACACCCACAGCATGCTCCTGTGCTTTGAGTGCAGAGGATCAAAAAGGGAGATGGGTGTTGGTGATCAGAATTTAGTTCAGCACACAGCCACAGTCACACCCTTGCTGTGGCTTCCCCTCTACGTTATGACAAGGAAACCCAAATGGATGTGGTTCATCTCCTATGGAAATTCTGCTGTGGGGTTGGAGAGGGCAGTGAGCTCGGAATCGCTTAGAGGACTGGGCCCAGTTCAGATGTTCATGGTTTTGAGGGGATCAGGCTTTTCTTTGGAGGTTCTTTTTCTTAGAAAGCCCTTCTTTGTGCTGGCTCTCTCCTTTTCCAGATGATGCCTGGGTTAAACACCCCCAAGCCTCACATCCCTCACTGTTCACATCAGCTGCATGGCCAGGAGAGGGCACAGAACACAGGAGATATTCTATACCTTTCTTCAGAGGTGATTTTTTAAATCCTGGTTTTCTTTATGCATTTTCAGTCCTATAAATTTATCAATAGCTCTTTAAGTGGGGTATTGTCATCTGGACAATCATTCTTGCATCTGATTTATTCCCCTCCTCTTGCCCAACTGCTGATAGAAGAAATAGACAAGAACTAAAAGAAATTAAAGGCATATTTTTGCTGTTTACTCAGTGTGTTTGACAGCATTTTGTATCTATTCAGCCTCACTGTTTCCTCAGTGCAATCATTTGGCTTCTTCCCATTTGTGCAGGCATAATAGCAGCTGAAAGGAGAAAACATCTGAAACCAAGAGGAATAATACTGTAATGTCATAAAGATTGGCAGGCTAAGTAGCTGAATCTCACAGGGACTCTTGATTTTATTGATTATATGGAGTCAATGGTATTTTTCTCATAAATATGTAGCCTGTGTACATTTTGATAGACTTAGTAAAAGCTTAAATTATACCTTACAATTAGACAATTAATTTGTGCTATTGCTCTGAACTGCCATCTAAGTATTTATCTCCCCGATATTTTAACTGAATTTGTGGCACTATTTCATTATTCCTTTAGCAGATGCATCTGAAGAGGTTCACATCCTGCCTACAGACACTTGTTCCTTCCCACTCCCTGCCTAGAGTGTGCCCAGTTGTGCTGACTTGGCTCTTTCTGTAGCCACACTCCAAACCACAGCTTTGACAAGACTGGCTTTTTCAAAAACACACAGAAACAAGCTGAACAGGCTTTTTAAAAAATTCTTTTCTTTTTTATATGTGTGTGTAGTTCCACTTATTTTGAACACATCATTTCACAGTTCCATTTTAAAGCACACCAGAAAACTCATTAATTAGCACAACTTGGGGCTTTTGAGGTTGATATAGGAAAAGATCTGGAACTAGGAATAAGACTAACTTCCAGTACAAGCCTCTTAAATCAGATCTGCAGCCAAAGAAATATTAACAAGCTTGAGAAGTTTACCTGATCTAAATGCTGGATCCCTAAAATATACTGAATTTCATAACAAATGAATAACCTCTTGTAAGGGAAAAATACCTGCAAGACTTTTGCAACCAATTTTGATGCAATATTTCTCTTCAATATTACTACAGAACAGGTTGGCTTGGTTATCACTAATTTCCACTCTAGCAGTACCTATAAAGTAAATGAAGGATGAGGACTTAATGGAACCAAGCACTGTTTGAGTAAGACCTTGTTTTTATAGCAGGAAGCGAAGGTGGACCCCTGTCCTTAGTGTTCACACTGCACCTGTCAAAATGGGTTTAGCAGCATGATGAAACAGATGAAATCCAAATTTGAGCTAACGATGCCAGCAAACCTACATAAATAGATTTTTTTTTACGTAATATGTGGTAAAGAAGTTGGATAGCATAGGACACATTGTCAGCAACAGCATGTAGTAGCATTGCGCAGTCTTCTGGGTGTTCTTGAGATTTCCTGCACAGGCTCCATGGGAAGGCAGTTCCATGGTCATGCTCTAAAATCCTATAGAATTTGGTGCACTTTAGACCTTCATGGAGCTTCATGGTTCTTACTGTATTCATGTCAGTAATAGCATTGTGTCTTACAGTGCAACGTCGCCTCATAAAGAAAGCAGTAGTAGTAGCAGTTTGGGTGCACTCTAGATGAAAATGAATGTGAGCTTCCACCTGGTTTTAGCTTGCTCTGGGATAAGGCCCTGTGGGAAAAGGGAAATGCTTTCCAACATGGGAAATTCCACTTCCCAGGACTGTGGAAGCTTTCTGTGCTTGGTGTCCCTTGAAGCTAGTTGTAGTACTACTTTGATGGATCCCTCGTGTGCCTGTTGTGTGGTGAGTGCCTGCTTCTTATCATTTTCATGATTCCCAGATAGGACAGAGCTGTCTAGACACTAACTGCTTTGTATCAAACCCCTCAGTGTCTGATCCGAGCATGGGGATTTATGGATATGTCTGTGCTGCAGTAAGGAAGAACAGATATATATTTATTATAATGTAATCTTGAGATTCACTTCTGCTATCTCTTGTTCTCCTGGGATCTCATGTCTCCTGTACCCGGTCTCATACCATACAGGAATGCTGTTATGTCTGAGCAAAGGCAGAGGCAGAACTGTGTGCTTCCTCTGACATACTGCCAGATAGCATGGGTCACAAATATCAGGGAGGACGCTAAAAACCTCCTGGTGCATCACCTCACTGAGCTCGCTGCCCTGCTCTGCGGCCATACACACAGAGCAGTCCGTGCCCAAGCCTGACACCCAAGCTCTAGTGCCGGACGGGAATTCCAGTCCTAACTCTTTTAAATGGGGGTGCACAATTCTCAGATAAGCCCTTTCAGTAAACAGTTACATTGTAAATAGCCAAACCAGTAAAAGGTTAATTTTGGACTACATTATTGTATAATAATGGAATTCTGAAGTGAACAAGACTGTTGGTAAGTAAATCAAAACTTTCCATTCTTAAGTTACACATGAATAATTAACAGCCTCCCCAAACTCTCATGCAGGGCTGCAATTTAACCAGTTCATAAATACTTCAGTCTTCACTGTCCCATGCACTGACACTGTTTCTTCTGATCCTTTCAAGCCAGGCCCCTGTGGGGCCAATAGGTGATTTTTCAGAAAAGTAGCAAAACAGCCATACTGGCCTTTTACCAGATTAATCAGATTCAGGTGTTTTTATTCCACTTACATGCTCATGCCATTAACAGCAGATAATAGAATGATAAAATAGTATTATATTTGGGGAAACAATTCTAGGATATACACATTATTCCTGATAAAATAAAAGCTGGATGAGTTTGTCAGGCACTGTGATGGAGGGTGGAGATGTGACTGTGCTGAAAACATTTTTGGTTGTTAACAGGTCACACAGTGTTTTTACAAGTCATTCCTCTGTAAAGTATGGATGATAATAGCTTACCAGGTAGCAGAAGGCTGTCTTCTTTGAGATAAAAGTGCAGGGGTTGGTATCTTTGGGAAGCATTACTGACATAAATTGATAGAAATTACATCTGATGGTGTCCATAAATGTTTCTGTCTATGCTGAGGTAGGGGAGACATTTCCATCAATTCTCTTTTGTTGATTTGCTGGGACTCTGAAGAAATCCAGTGAAGGAGACTCTGCATGGGGACCTGGCCACTAATACGCTCACATTCAAATCTCTTCTGCAACTGTATTTTCCATTTCTTTAGATATAAAACCTAAAAATATAGTAGTAGTAGTCAAACAAGGACAGACTGAAAGACCTAATAGGGAATGCAGATTTGCATTAGCTTCCAAAAATTATGGTTTTGATATTGAAAATATATGGAAGGTACTGCCACTGGTGAGATTTGGTTTAAGACTAACTTAAGGAAGTTTTTGGCAGTGCAACTCTTTGACTACACTTAACTTGCATTTTAGTTTTGAAGCACTAATCAGCTAGCCTGAAAGGCGCCGAGAAAGAGGAGAAATCATATCCACAACTAACACAAAGACCTGGAAATCAACTCAGATATTTAAAAGGGTACTTCAAAAAAGTATTGCTATAATGTTAATTTAATGGCACAATTTCTATTTTACTGACTTCAGTTCCAAATTCTATTAGCAGTTAGCTATCAGGAGATCAACCATTATGGTTTTTTTCTTTAGCAGTGCCAGTTTTCTGAATACAATCTGAACATTTTTCTCCCTGTCCTCCAAGGATGAGATAATATATTGCTTTATAGAATTTTCACTCATGTTAAATGGTAGTAAGTTTAACTGTCTGTCTTCAAATGGGTTACTTTGAAAATAAAAGGGGCTGCACTTGAATTTCCAGATAGTGTCCCATTAAGAATCCCATTTAGGGTAGTCAGTTGGTTATGAAAAGATGAGATTTCCATGGAATTGAGGGCTGGCGGACTGCATAGCTCCTGGTCACGTGGTGTGGCACCTACGCCCCGGCTCCAAGGGAATTCAGACAAAGCTGATGTGCTCGAAATTTTTTCAGAGACGTTGAAATCTGTGAACAGATCAAAATAGTATTTGATATTGAATCACAGAGGTTCCTGCAAATAAAGCATTTTAAATTAATGTTTTCACACTTAAATTTAAGTGGTCTTATTTATGCAGCTGTGACATGTCATGAACAGCAAAATAACAACTGAGAGCAGGATTCCTAGCTACTGTTTCTGACACAGAGGGGGCACTCTTATTACTGTGCTAGCAGCTGTTCTCCTCAAATGAAGGACACTCTTAGGGAGAAGTTTTATAGAATATCAGAGGAATAAAATAAGACATGCCGAAGCAAAGGGAAGTAGGGATCTACTAAACCTTCCCTAAATCTACAAAATCAATAGACTCAGACATCTGACTGAGTACTCTATCGGTTGGTTTCAAAATGATGTTTGTGTGATTTTGATTTGCTTTTTAGCAAAAGGTTATAGATTGTCTCAGTCAGATCATTGGGGTATTTACTAGTAGGCAAAATTGGACATAAGAGTACCCCGATGTCTTTCTGCTCAACACATTGCCACCTAAAGCTACAGTCTTTGCCCCTGCTGATCTGTGAAAAGCATATCTTGAAAATAGTATTCATAGGGTTAGGGAGTAAACTAACAAGCCAGAAGAATCTGTTAGCTGTTCATACACTCAAAACCATGGTAGACAAAATATTAATGAGAGTGGTTATGGAAAGTTTTAAAATATATGCATCAAAAGGGACCTGGACAAATCAGAATCAAAACAATCTTGTGTCAGCTGGAGTCTTTTTTCTGGAGACTTTACTAGCTTTCTTTTCTCTCTATTTAAACAAGAATAAAACAAAAAGTGGTATTGGCAACATTAAATGAAGAGAAGAGCTTATTATATTGCAAGAATAAAGGATATTGGACAGATGTATTGTGGTAATAAGATATGAGTAGTATATGCTGTTGGGTGAGGGAAAAAAAGTAAGCTCTTTGCCCAAGAAGTAAGCATAAATCTGAATCAAGAGCCGAAAGATTTTTATTTTCAGCAAGACAACATTGATACATGCAGATTAATACGAACATGTTTATATATCATCTTATAAAACCTGAAATCTGATTTGATGGAGGGGTTAGTGATTTAGCATTTATATGAAGTAGATTATCTTTTGAATCGCTAAGGCATTAGTTTAAATTATTCCAAGTTTACATTGCTGTAACTAAGGCTTAGTCTGGAGAGTTGATTTGATTTCCCTATGTGTTGGCTTGGACTAGATTGCTTATTGGCACAAAATGGTCCATTCCCCACCTACACTGCTCCTGGTGTTCTTTTACTTGCCACTGATGCACTCCAGGGGTTAAATGTGCCTATTCCAATACCAAAATTAGTTGTCTAGGCAGGATGTTGGAATCTGTTTCCCTTTGTTGCTATGAAAATCTTGGTAGATAACCTCAAGCAGGGGAAGGCTCTTACTGCAGAAATAAAAAGAAGCAGTATATTTTCCACTGAGCTATTTAACAATTGGAAATATTGTTGTTATGAAAGACAGATAAACATTCATTTGTTAACCTCTTCTGTAATTCTCAGCTTTAATTACAAATCTCTACAACTGTGATGTATTTTTGCATTGATGACTTAGAGCAGTGCTTTTTATTTAATTAACAAAATATGTGATGTGATGCTGTACTTAATTTCTAGAAAGGTGTATTTCCAATTCCATGCTTGTGGCGGGTTGACCTTGGCCAGCTGCTCTCTCACATGCCCTCCTCAGCCAGGCAAGCTAGAAAATAAGGTGAAGAAGCTTGTGAGATGAGATAAAGGCAGGGAAGTCACTTACCAGTTGCCATCACAAGCAAAACAAACTCAACTTGGGGAAAATTAATTGAATTTATTGCCAATTAAAAATAAGTTTGGATAGTGAGAAACAAAGACAAATGAAAACACTACCTTTCCCCTGGCAGCCTCCTTCTTTCCAGGCTCAACGTCACTCCGTCATACCTGACTTCTCTGCCTCGCCACTGCAGGTGGTGCAGGGGGTTGTGTCAGTCCATAACAGCTCCTCTCTGCCTCTTCCTCCTCACATCTCCCCTGCCTGTGTGAGTCCTTCCATGAGCTTCAGTCCTTCAGGATAAACTTGCTTCTATGTGGGGTCTTCACAGGCGGCAGTGTGGGTATGTGCTCTGCCACGGTCCTCTCTCTGGGCTGCAGGGCAATCTCTGCTCTGGTGTTTCTCTCACTTTTTTTTTCCTGAGGCCACCCCTGCAGCCCCTGCTGCCAGCACCTGGGCACCTGCACCCACTACAGTGCTTTTTTGTTTTAAAATGTTTAAAATAAAAAGTTCTTAATATATCTGATTATCACTATATGGAGCAGCAATTTAAAGAGCCTCAGGTAATACGGATGGTGTGGAGGTAATGATGTGTAGGCAAAGCAAACACAAAATTCAGTGCTGTAAGCTTTTTTTACAGTGGCATTCTGCCTTTTTCTCATGAGAGGAGAGGAGTGTAGGGCAGACCTGCAGGAAAAATGAAAACTTGATCTGAAATTTCAAAGTTGTCCTGAATTTATTCTGTTTAAAACCAAATCTATTTTATTCTGATGTGTTTGGAGATTTTGTTTCACTGTATTTTAACAGTGTCACAGAATGTCCAGGTGAGGAAATCCATTTTTTAGTGAAGTATTCCAAAAGAGCTGTATTTTGATAAATTTCATAGTGTTTCAGTTCATAAAAATACTCTTAAAAGTATTATTTTTCTGTAGTTCTTTTTGAGAAAAATCCTCAGGTTTGACAGTGTGGATCAACTATTTCCAAAATACTTCAACATGAGGAAAAATATATTTGTAGAAGCAGTAAGATTCATGCCCCTTTTTTACCCATCATTGATACGGTTCGGACCATGAGAGGTTATATGACATCCAGCATGGTAGAAATCAGAGCAGACGGGCTTCAGAGCAGCCTGTGTGGCTCTGTGTCCTCACCTCAGCCCACAAAGAGGGGATGAGAGTCTTCTGTTAGTGCTGGAGAGGGGACCAGCCCCAGCTGCTCACAGAGAACATCTTCCAGACTGAGAAGTGCCTCATTGACATGCAGCTAGTCTGATTGCTTCAGGGCACTGCACAGCATCTTACCCTCCAGGAGCACCCCTTTGAAGGGAGCACCAGGAAGCACATCTCCTCCTTTGCAAGTGAAGCTTTGACCATGTCCTCGAATGTGGTTGCTCCGCAATGCCTTGGTTTGGATTATCTTCCAGATCACTTTGACTGCAACTTGATAGCAACACCGAGTTCCTTCCCATACTGTAGAAGCATACTTACAGAGAAAAAAGGCTTATGCCTTCAAAGAGGTCCCACAGGCGTATCAGAACTATGTAGCTGCATCTTCAGATTTCTGCTGGCAGTAATACCTGTGTAAGTCCACAGAAGTCTACTTGTAGCCTTGTGTAGCCTACAGACACATGCGAATGAACATTGTGCCTATTTAGACTATGATTTCTATGAAACCAAGCCCAAAGTAAATATCTAAAAAACCTGTATAATTCCAACAGAAAATTAGACACCAAGAAAAAGTGTAATTATGGTATCTTGGGACTATCCTGATGACAACGATGTAGACAACATATGTATGTGTAGTCTGTACAGTTTGTAGTGCAGTTAAACTATGTGGATAGACTCATACAGGACATAGAATCATGGAATGGTTTGGGTTGGAAAGACCATGCAAGGTGGAGACATGCAAGGTGTTATGCTTATTTTCAGTTATTGCCTTTGTAGATTTCTTTATTGATCTCTGTAGCATTCTTTGGATTATTGCTACTAACTAGGTAATCAGCATACAAATTCTTCTAAGAAACCTCTGATTTTGCTGTAGATCTGTCATGCAGTTTCAGTGGGATTGACCCCTGTTCCATAGTGCAGCCTTTATTAGAGGAATACACGAGAAGGAGGTCTGCACTGTCATAGAATCATTATGGTTGGAAAGGACCTCTAGGATCATCAAGTCCAACCTTCATCCTAACATCTCTCTAGCCAC
>JAVSBS010005103.1:0-14717 GCA_033124195.1 Coracias cyanogaster | reverse complement strand
GCAGCCGCGGCCGGTGCGCGGAGCCCGGCGGAGCGGCTGCCGCAGGCCTCCCTGCCCGAGCCCGGCCCGCAGCCGGGGTACTTTGCTCGTTCGATTGCTGCCCGCCTCTCGCAAACTGCTATTAATAAATGGAGAGAAAGACCTGCCCTTTGTCTGATAAAAGACCTGACGCGGACGGAGAGACACGGTGAGGGGCTGCGGACGAGAGATGTGTTTATTAACAAAGTCCTAAGGAAGAAAGTCCAAAACAAAGCAGTTTAGGCTGAGAGTTCTCACTTCTGTTGCAGGTCCGTGCCCACGGATTATCCAAAGGAACCTGAAGATCCTACCCACACAGTTAAAGTCAAAAATCAAGAAAAAACATAAGTGTGGTGAGTTCTCTAAATTTCCTTCTCCATCCACCTCTCGCTTCCCCCAGCGCGAAGGGCCTTCGCAGGGAGCGGAGCCCGGGCCCGCCGAGCGGGGAGCGCTGCTCGGCTCCGCCCGGCGCCGCGCACACCCGGTGCGCGCCGTCGCCCTCAACGCCAAACGAATAACGGCCCGCAGAAAGCCCCGCCGAAAGCAGCCCGTGGTCAGGGGCACCCGAACCCGGGTGGGGAGCAGCCAAGCCTTGGACCGGGCTTGGACCGATTAATCCAGGGGGAGCGGGTGGCTCCCGCGATGGGGGCTCCGTAGCTGCTCTGAGAAGCCCCGCGGCGGGTACCGCTCCGTGGCGGAGCCAGCCCCCGTCTGCCGGGCCCCTCCGCGCTCCCCACTGCTCTCGGCCCCCCCAAAGGCGAGACAGCCCCCGGCTCAGGCGAGCCCCAGCGGCGGGTGCCCGCCCGGGACAGATGCTCCCCGTCGCCCGGCTCCCCTGCCCGACCCACGACGGCCGGGTGGGTCCGGCGGCAGCCCCAGCGCCTTCCTTATATACGGGGCTGCCTCGGACCGCCGGCCGGGAAACGTGCCGAGCGGGAGATTCTTTTGCGAGGCTCCCTCCTACGCGCCGGCTGCTTTGCACTTCTGAAAGTGCCGGGGCTTGGGAAGTGTTTTCCTTTTCATTCCTGGCCGGAGCGTTTACTGCCACGGCGCTAGCAGTCATAAATTTTGTTACAAACCGCAATGACAGGTGCATTGATATGCACCCTGAGAGCCCCGGCTGCCTTAATAACCGCTCCGCTGGCCGCTCTCACCGCCTCTTATTTATTCGGTATCATATTAGATATTGATCCTCAGCAGAATTAAGTGTAGTGGAAGTTTTAGTAGAGAACTGCTTAGTACGAAAGCGTCGGGAGGAAAGCGACCGGCCGCGGCGGGCCGGTGCCGGCGTGGGCCGGTGCCAGCGTGGGCCGGTGCCAGTGTGGGCAGGCCGCGCTCCGCGCACACGCACGGGAGGACGCACGGGCTCCCGGCTGCTCCCCGGGCAGAGCCCTGAGAGGGCTGGCAAGCTTCAGAAGAGCTGGAACCTCTGGCGGGACAAAAAGCCCCATTATCCTGTGCAACGCCGAACGGTTCAGATGAGGTTAAGCTTTCTGGAGAGGAGGAAGGGAGATCTGAAACACAGACATGGATACTTTGCGATTTCCTGCCCTCGGTGCCTCCGAGCCCACCTCCTATGGCTCTGCCTCGCCATTTGGATGTCACTTCTTCTCTTTTTTTTTTTTATTTTTTCAATTTCTTTTTTTTTTTTTCCCTGGAGGCTGTTTCTGGCCAAACCACCAAGTGTTGGGCCCCTGCTTTGGTGTTACCTATAAAAACATCACCCCGGGCCTTGCACTCGTGGAAAATCAAACCCTGGAAAGCTCCCTCTCCCTCTTTCTCTCACTCTCTCTCTTTTTAAGATCTAAAGATGAGCCACCAAACAGTTGAGCATTGTCCATGTGATTTATGGCCCATAGCCTCCTTTTTAGGTTCAAGCAGAGTTCACAAGCAGTTGGTATTTCAGAAAAGAAATAAGGCTTTTAACAGCTTAACAGCAATATTCTTTCTCAAGATTCTGCATATTCTTTTGGGAACTATATTTTACATGGCACATAAAAGCCTATGCTTAAGGCGGTGTTGTGCTAACGAAGGTCCTCACTCCAGGCCTGAAAATGTAGATAATAGAAGTGGAAAATGAGCGACAAATTTTTTGCACAAAAATACTTTCAAAAAGTGTCAAGATTATCACAGCATACTAAAACTCCTCTGAAACGCCACCGTCCATCTCCATAGCCCTTTTAAAACTACAGTTTTCTAGGAGAGGAAAATGGCTCTTTTCCCATTTCCATCAGCTTCGCAGATCACCCCAAGCTTTTGTTCAGGGAAGAAAAGGACCCCGGTGGTTTGTGACAGGGGATAAACCGCCGAGAGCGGCTGCAGATCGCAGCTCGGTGAGGTTATTCCCAGTTACACCAACGTGTTTCCTGGTGAATTTTAGAGAACAGCTTAGCAGCTCTTGGCAGTACCAATTGCTGCGGGAGAAAGAGCTCTACTCTGGAAGCGTTGCTTCAGTGTAGGCTGGAGAATGATAATTATCGAACACTTCAAAAATTTCTAGCTACTCTTCTCTGGTATGTTAATAGACTTAAACCCCGAAGAGATACAATGAACTCTTAAGATTCATTGAGTTACAGACTTCCATTGCCAGGTGAAGTATGCGCTAATTTACAGAATTACTGAAAATGTCAGAGAAAACCCCTATCCGACAAGAAAAATAAGAACAGAGAATATTTAAAAGCCGCAACAAAATTGCAGAACTGTTTCTTCCTTGCCACAAGGGCAGAGAACTTTCGAGAGCGGCAAGCGGAAAGGTAACAGCACCCTGCCCCGAAACATCTGCCCCAAAGGGACCCTGCGGTTTTGGTCGGGGGGAGGGGGCGGGAGCGCTGTAAGTTTGCAGTCTGGAAAAAGAAGAGAGCTCCCTAAATCTGATCTCCAGTGATTCAGGTTCTTTCTATTGGGGACAAATAGAAGGGACGAGAAACGTTGGCTGAGGGAATTTAATTCATCACAGAATTAAAATAGGGGAGCTGACCTGCGACTTCCTTTATAGTGCAAAGTGAAGGGAGTGAATGGCGCCGGTTATACTTTAACTCCGGAGGAATCTGGGGGAAGAAGGAGGCTGGGTTTACAAAGGGGACGGGGTTTCTCTGCCTCTGCCCGGCCGCAGCCCGGGCTCAATCCATCATGTCAGCCGAGCGCGGCCGTGCGCACGCGTGCCGGGTGGGCTCCCACCGAAACGGGCTGGTGGGTCCTTCCCTGGGGACACCGCCCAGGGCGGCCTCGCCTCGCTCACCGAGAGCCCCGGCCTGCAACCTCGGCGGCCGGTCCCGCGAAAACTCCCGCGGGAACGGTCCAGAGAAAAAAGCAAAGCAAGAAAGCACCCCCCCAAAATGCCTGAAAAAGTGTCCGCTAGGAAGTCCCGCCGATGTGTCCTCGCTCCCCTCAGCACCATCGCCCTTGTGTGGCTCCTTCCCTGCTGTCCCCAGGTCTTTCTCAGCTGTGCCCCGCTCTCTCCCTGGGGTGCCCCTGTTTGTCCTGGCCTTTGCCTGGTAACTCTACTCCTCCTCTGGCGTCCCTTGCTCCCTCCCTGGCGACTCTGGTCCTTCTCTGGTGTTCCTTATTCCTACTCTGGTGTCCCCTGCTTCTTCTCTGGTGTCCCCTGCTCTTGCCTTCATGTTTCTGGTTCTTCCCTGGTGTCCCCTGGCCTCTCCCCGGTGTCCCCGCTCCCGCCCTGCTGTCCCCGGGCACACAAGCCCAGCCGAGGCTGGGGGGCCGGGGTGTGGGGTGTGCCGGGGCCGGCCCGGCCGCTCCCCGCCCGCGCCCCCCACACTGAAGGTCTCTTTTGTGTCCCCGCTCTCCCCCTCTCCAGGTGGCTGCGAGTGGCCCGGGCCGACGACGTGAGGCGCGGGACGGCGGTCAATGTTATTTGAGCGGGGGCCGCGGGCCTCGGCGATCGCAGAGCGGAGGATGCAGAAAGCCGCCTACTACGACAACGCGGGGCTCTTCGGGGGCTACACCTACAGCAAGGCTGACGCTTACCCCTACGGCGCGGCCCACCAGCCCTACGGCCAGGCCGGCCTGGACGGCGAGTACCCGGGCTCCGCCTGCTCCGTCCAGGGCTCGGCGCCCGGCCGCGCCCCGGCCCCCAAGGGCAGCGAGCTGAGCGGCAGCTGCATGCGGACGGCTGGGGGCGGCCCCGGGGGCAGCCAGCCCCCCGGCATCGGCGAGCAGCAGCCCTCGGCGCTGCCACCCTCCGCCCCGCCCAACCCCCCTCCCAGCGCGCCCCCTCAGAAAAAAGCCAAGGGGGGGCCCAACTCCTCGGGCTCGGCCACCGCCACCCTCAGCAAGCAGATATTCCCCTGGATGAAGGAGTCCCGGCAGAACTCCAAGCAGAAAAGCACCTGCGCCCCGCCAGGTAGCCCGACCCCCTCGCCCCGGCCCATTGCCCAGCCGGGGAGTTGGGCTGAGCCCCTGGGGCTGAACTCCTGGGGCCGAGCCCCGCGGCCCTGAGCCTCCTTCCCACTCCTCCCGCTGCCATGGCCCCCATCCCCCGCTTGGGGGTTCCGGGCGTTGCAGGTGGGCCGGGCTGGGGGCTCCCACCCCGCTGCTCCTGCCAGCCCAGCAGCAGCAGGCGCGGCCCCGACGGGCCCTGGCAGCGCCTGGACGGGGGCGGCGGGGGGCCCTGGGGGAGGCAGCTGCGGGGCGCCGCGTGGGCAGGGAGCGGAGGGAAAGCCGCCCCCGGGCACCCTGCCCCCCCTCCCCGGGCACCGGCAGAGCCGGAGGGGGCGGCGGTTCTCCGGGGGACCCCGGGGAGGGCTTTCGGGGGGAACCAACAGCTCTCTGTGCCTCTTCCCCGCAGGAGAGAGCTGCGAGGACAAGAGCCCGCCCGGGCCGGCCTCCAAGCGGGTGCGCACAGCTTACACCAGCGCGCAGCTGGTGGAGCTGGAGAAGGAGTTTCACTTCAACCGCTACCTGTGCCGGCCGCGCCGGGTGGAGATGGCCAACCTGCTCAACCTCACCGAGCGGCAGATCAAGATCTGGTTCCAGAACCGCCGGATGAAGTACAAGAAGGACCAGAAAGCCAAAGGCATCATGCACTCCCCCGTCGGACAGTCCCCGGACCGCAGCCCCCCCCTGAGCGGCCCAAACCACGTCGGCTACTCCAGCCAGCTCCCCAGCGTCAACAGCCTCAGCTACGACGCGCCCTCGCCCACCTCCTTCGCCAAATCCCAGCAGAGCATGTACGGGCTGGCCGCCTACACGGCGCCGCTGAGCAGCTGCCTGCCGCAGCAGAAGCGCTACGCGGGCGCGGAGTACGAACCCCACCCCATGCAGAGCGGCGGCGGGGGCTTCGCCAACCCCAGCCTGCAGGGCAGCCCCGTCTACGTGGGGGGCAACTTCGTGGACTCGATGCCGGCCTCGGGCCCCATGTTCAACCTGGGGCACCTGCAGCACCCCTCCTCCGCCAGCGTGGACTACAGCTGCGCCGCCCAGATCCCCGGCGGCCACCACCACGGACCTTGCGACCCCCACCCCACCTACACGGACCTCTCCTCTCACCACTCCTCTCAGGGACGGATGCAGGAGGCGCCCAAGCTCACGCATCTGTAGCGGGGCGGCGGCCGGCGGGTCCCGCTCCCCTCTCCATTACCTCACTTTTCTGACGGGACGGTGTGACTTTGCTCTCGAGTGCCAACAGTATTAGTGGATTTGTCTCCCCTAGCAGCTCCCTTCCTTCTTCCGCAGCCCCGAGTAGGTCCGTGAGCAGGAGCCTTTCTCTTAGAGCTGTTTTAAGCATGACAGTGCAATATACTGCAAACCGAGGGACTGATAAGCTGGTAATAATGTACTTGAAGGTAAGTCTTAGAGATGCCGTAGTGTTAGCAGCGCGTCATGCTGAAGTGTTTTAGACCAGTCGTGAGCGGTGGGAACTCGCCCGCCCGTGCGCTTATTCCAGAGAAGTTAATTTATGAATTCTTCCGTAACGTAAGGATCGTATCGGACTAAACGATATGTATTTATTATTTTAAGCGAAACATTTTTGTATCACTGATTATTTATCCTCGTCTTAATGTATTTATGTGGGTATTTGTAGAGTTTCTTCACCAGTACTTCGGGAGAGCGATTCAGGTCCGTGGTGACTTACATTTCACCTATTTAGTATATTCGGTCTGAGCTAGTTGAGAGAGTAGTCTTGAACAGTTGTAACAGTGGCTGGTGTTTGTAGTTTATGTAAGGATTAATTAAGACAGCAAGTCGTAAGTCATTAATAGAGTAAAACAAGCCGTGGCATCACACAAAGAGCCGGTACACTTTAAAAAAAAAATAAGAGCGGAAGTATTTTTAAAGTTATTTATTTTTAAGCGGCTGGCCCCACCCGAGCGCCTCGGTGGCTCGGCTGGCAGCGGGCTCGGCCGGGCGAAGCCACCTTCGGCTGGAAGCGCCGCCGCTTCGAGAGGCGAGCTACAAAGTGGGCGCTTGGCCATCTTGTTTCAGATCAAATCCTGCATACAGAAACCTCGGTGAGGTTAACACTTATTTATTGACTGGGTATCTATCGCACATATTATTTCGGTGGGCTATTTTATTATCTTTTTTTTTTTTTTTTTTTAATTACACTCTGGCTATCTGAAATAGGAAAGAAATTAGAAGCTTAGAACGCAAAAAGATTAGAAACCCTCTGATAGTGCTAATTTCATTAGGGTCTCCATAGCAATCCGCGCAGCAGCTGCCGCCTCCTTTGTTATTTATACTGTTGCCTTTATACTAACCATAAACCAATTTTTTAGACATCTTTGGAAGTCTGAGCTTTTCCTCTTGTTCTGTTTAGTTTTGTTGGTTTTTTTTTTTTTTCATAAAAATAATCTTTAAAAGAAAATTGACAATCAGATGTAGGCAGCCGAGGGAGCCGCCGAGGCGGGTGCGGGCAGGGGCAGCGCCCGGGCGGTGCCGCCGCGCTCCCTCGGCCAGGACGGCCCCGGCCCCGGCCCCGGCCCCTCGGCCCGCGGCGGAGCGGCACCGCCGCCTCTCTCTGCCACGAACGGGACAGCCAACACGGGGAAGAATGAAGCACACACACGCGAAAAGCGAGGGGAAAAGAAAAAGGAACGATGCTGTGAACCCTCGTGTTTCCTCCTCCTCTCGAGTTACACGGCTGTGTTGAATCCCTCGCTGGATTTACAGATACTTCTTTTGTAAACGTTGTCATTAAAGTCTCTTCCTGATGGTACATGTCGCTCCGAGAAGACTATTCTTATCTCATTCTAAAAGTGTCAAGTTAAAGATTAATCCGAACTTCTGTATTCCCCACCAAACCGTCTGACGCGCCACTTCCCAGTCTGACAAACACTGCAGCTCCTAATCCATCCTCTAATGACAGGACCTGGCATTCCTATTGTGAGAAATATTTTAACTCCTCCAATTCTGGTTAACACAGACAAGTTTTCTCCCTTTTCTTCTTATTTTCCTTCTCCTCCCTACTTCCTCCCCTTCTGGTATTTATGTTTGGCTGGACAGTAATGGTGCAGAATATTACTTAGGGTTTTATTTTCCCCTCTTTGCGATTTTAACAGTGTCATGCTACATTGAGAGGCGTGTCTTTTGTTAAATCTCACTTTTACCCAAGCAAATTTGGACATATGTGTTGTAGAACTGTAAACAAAACAGAACAGAATAAACTACTTTGTTCGGAGACATATTTTAACCATTTTGAGCCCTAAAATTGTTTTCTATGGAAGTTTTCACACTAATTGTTTCTTAGAAGCTCCACTCAGGAGTTATCAAAACATACAGACAACACAAAAAGTAAGGCTAGACACCACTCGTGAATTACACTTCCATAATATTCCATAAATACAGAATATATCCATATATCTATGTTTGTATCTCCAGAACTTTCAGTAATCAATGTACCCACGACTGACATTGTCCATGTAGGATTTTTTGTGTGTTCTTGAAAGCACAATGTATTTTGCATCACCTGCTTCTATCTGTGGAACCCCAAGGCACCGTGGTTTCTGCAGGGCCCTCCCTAGTGTAACCCAGTGTGCTTTCCCAAGTGTTCTCTGTAGGCTGTTGTCAAACAGTGGCTACTCTGACTTGCCCTATTCGTCCTTCATTAAATCTGTTAAGAAAGAAAAGGCTTTTAATGTGTAGCCCTTCCCCAGATCTGAGGAAGAAGGGGGTTTCAGAGACACTCTGTTACTGAGGCACACTGCCCTGAATTATTTTCGTATTGCAGAAATACTTGGTTTTCAGTGGGGGAGGAGGAGGAGCATGTGCGAGGGGAAATCTTCCTGTAAATAAATTCACTTTATTCTCTGTGACTCTGGCAGAGGTGTCTTGTTTGTAATGCAATAGAAGTCCATGATGATAACCTAATTATTAGAAGTAATGTTACTTTAGCGAGATTGCTGGCATTTTTACAATGTTTGTACAAGCATCAGCAATCTAGAGGAGAGAGACACTTTGGCACAAGCCAGACTTTTTCTTGGCCCGTTATTTAAAACCCATAAATTATAAACAACCCCCTTTCACATTCACTAGAAACTCAGTTCCTTTGCAACAGCATCTGATGTGCTGAACTCTGGCCACCTATCTAAAATGAAACTCATCAGCCAAGGCCAGGCCTGGGGCTGATCCCGGACTTGCCTTTCTTTACAAATAGGAGCCATAATACCCCTTTCCCTCCTTACCTTTTCCCCCCACCTGCTTCAGACCCATAATGGGGTCAGTGAGCCAGGGCCTCTAAATGCCGGCAGCACTGCAGCAGCGTTTCAGATGGGGAGCTTCCAACAGCACCGGTTGAGAGGTGTCAGGGATGCACCGAGCTTTAGCAAGGCCATGCATGTTGTCCTGTTCAGATCAGTGGGGTTTAGGTCTCCGCTTCTTGGTTTGGCCCTTACCATAACCCACCATTTGATGAGGCCACAGCAGTTTCTCCCCTGCAATTAAGGAGATGAGGCTTTGTGTTGGCTCAGTGCAGTCAGTGCAGGGCTGAACTGCCCCTTTGCACCCTCTTTCTTTTGAGGGGGCTCCCATCCATGTCCCTCTGTCTAGGGTCTGGAGAGCAGCGCTGGGGCAGGGGGATCTAGGCAGGTACCGCCTGGGACACCCGAGAATGCCACTGTATTGCAGGTGCCACTTGTGTGGGGCTGGGAAAACAAAGACAAATGCCTCCTGCTTCATTAGTAAGTGCTCCCTGGGCAGAGCACTGCAGGCTCCCAGCCCTGGTCCCTGGGAAGGCTGGGGAGGGACTCCAGAGCACCCCACATGGCTGCCACCATGGGACCATGTCTGGGTCACCCAGGGCTGGAGGTAACCTCGTCCATGGGTGAAGAAGAGTCAGTTGACTGCACACCCAGAAGGCAAGAACAAGCAGCATGGAGACTGGCTAAGAAAGAGGGAGGCCATAAGCACCAACCAGAAGCCCCCTGACTTTCCTGGGGACCAGCGGGGTCGTTAGAGCTCCATGGCAAGAAGCCCACCACTGGGGTCTCTGCACCCTCTAGCTCCTTGGGAAGCCCTATGAAACAGCCTGTTCAGACACAGAAGGGACTACTTGAGTAGGGAAAAAGGGTAGGGGAGATGGGGCTGCAGGGCTGCTGCTGGCAGGGCCCCTTGCTGACAGCTGTCAGCCGGGAAGGGAAGGAAGGAGCTGCAGGTCGCGACACCATCGTTCTCCATGCCAGCCTGCCGTGTGTGCCCAGCGACCGCACACAATGGCAGCCCGGCAAAGGCGCAGTGTACTGCATGGCCGAGAGGCCCCGGCGTGCAGCACTGCTGCTGCAGACCTGCCTGGGAACAAAAGCTGGAGCCAGACGGGCAGCACAAAGGGGCTGGTGCTGCCGGGGCAATTAGGGCCACAGTGGTTGGCTGGGCGCCACGTGATGTTGTACATCGATGAACCGGCTACCTCTGCTTTTAAAAGGCGTGAGATGGGCTGGACCAGAGCTCTGCTGGCCACAGCCACTTTCCAGGGATGGAGTGGCAGGTTAATCCTGGAATGGTAAATGGCTCTCCATTCCCATGTGAGCGGTGGCAGTGGGTACGCTGTGGTGCTCACTGGGAGTAGGCCTAGTGGGGGAGGGAGCTGGCTCTATTAAGGGTTATCAATCACATGACAAGCACTATGTACTCAGCAGTGGTTCCCCCTACTTCTGCTGAGCCAGTTGACACTTTACCAGAAACTCCAGCCAGCAGAGGCAGAGCCCAGTCCCAGAGCCCAAGAGCCACAGAGTAATGTGGCAGAATGGGACAGAGCCCCTTCGGTCACAAAGCCTGAGCTGTAAAAGGGGACACGGCAAGATGCTTGTGGCTGCATATACCCAACCCTCAGGAGCAGAGGTGGGCCTTTGTCTCCACCTTCAGAACCCAGGGTCCTGGAGCTCCCTGAACTGCTCTGGGACAAACTTCTGAAAGGCTCAGTTGCAATGATCATAAGCACAAAGCTGAACAAAATTAGCACAAGAGCTATGCTCAGCAGGATGGAGGTCATCCAGGTAAAAAGACTGTACAATTTGAACACTTGGGTTCATTTTTTCTTTATTTGTTGATGTACAGTTTTTCTTGCAGCAGTAGAGGTTTTGGGAGAGAGCAGACAACCCCTTTTCTCCAAGGAACCTCAGCCACCTTTTAGGATCTTTGGGAGCAAGAAGGGCTAGGCAAGGCGGAAATCTTGGCTGAAACCCTTTGACATCTCTGTTTTGCACGTAGCCCTATGGCTTACTTTGATATCTCTGGGTTATCAATATGTATAATTTTTCCTTCCTACCAAATTCACAGCCATGGGACAGGAATCAGGGCATTATACGGCACTGGGGCCTGTGTGGAGTCACTCTTCTGGGGAAATCCTTACAGAGGAGAGAGACACTTTCCTCTTCTCCGTGTTCATGCAGAGGTTCTTTGTAGTTAATCCCACACACTGATAGAGCAGAGGTCCCTGTTCCAGGGCTGGTGAGACTGCCTCAGGGGTCAGCCAGGAAAGGGGAGCTTGTGGCAGGGAAATACTGCTGGCCAAGGGAAACACACTTTCCTCGGGAAGAGCATGAAGTGTCCTGCCCACCTGGAAGGGCTGTGCTTTTGCTGGAGCTGAGTCTGGCTCGCCTGGATTCCTTTTCTTTGCCCTAGGGTCTGTGTACATCCCTAGTTTTATTAACACTTCACAAAATAAATTCCCCAGAGCTTCTCCTCAGTCTTCTCTGATAGCCTTCTTCCTCTCCTCTGATAGCCTTTGATAGTTTACCCAAGTTAACAGGGCCATTACTTAAATCCTCAGTGTTTGCTTACCTCTTTTCAGGATGCCCACCCACACTCTGGCTGTCTCCACACCATGGATGTACGTCCCCCTGAGAACCAGCTCTTCCTGGCTGACAGTGTTGGTGGCAGTGGAGGGGCAAGGACAAGACTGTGCTTGAACTAGACCTTTCACATTATTTTCTTTAGGGCTGGAGAGAGATCTATTGAATCTCTTGTGTGTTAGTTATTGTGACAAGCACAGAGGGTGGAGGCTTGCTCCAGAGAGGAAAGGCAACATGTTCCTCCCACCTTGAAGTAGTCCCTGTAGCTCGGCTGCCATTACCTTCAACACATGCACTGCTCAAGCAGCCTTGCCAGGGCACTGCTGGTAAGAGTCTGAACCCAGCATGGCTTAGGACTTTTTGGCTGCTTGTTCATACATTATGTCTTAATTTCCCAGGGACTGTCTCAGGCTTTGCAGTGGTTCACATGTTTCCAGAAGCGTGGTGGCATGTGGGTTGGTTGGGTCCATTGTTCTCACAGAGGTTTCTGCCCCAGCAGCTCCCCTGGCTCCTGCCATCACTGCACTGCTTGCACAGACATCCCCAAACCTCCCACCGATTCTCAAATTGCCAGCATCATGTTCCTCCCACTCTTCTTTTTAACTCACTTTTCTTATTCCTCCTTTGACTTCCAGGGACTCTTTCCCATTAGACCTCTTGCAAAAAACCAGCTGCGGTCACTCAACTTCATACGACAGGACTTAGCTATTTAAGCTGGAATACTGTGAAATTCAGGAGCGTAGAAAATTGCATCCCCCTCAAAAGCCAGAGCAGCAACAAGAGGTGCTTTGCCTGTGTTTAGCCACTGATTTCTGCTTTCCTCATCCTTGATCAGCCCTGCAAAAACAAACAGGTAATGAATGAGAATCTCAATAAGAGAATCCAGCTGGGTGAATGGAAATATCATATGTTGGTGTGAACACAGACAGCTCTTCTAGCATTTAAAAGGCAGCTTTAGGTGTTAATTAAACCAGTTGTGTTCTGCAAACAGAAGACACAAGTAAACCAGCAGCCCTCTTCTGGAGCCAGTGCTGTTTGCTTCACTGTGGGCAGGAGTTTTTACAGCAGGGGAGACTGAAGAGCACAGATGCTCTCCTGTGTGGACAGCCTTTCTCTGCTAAAGAGAAAGCCTGGTGTTCCCAGCCTTCTGTTTTGTCAGATGACATTTTCCAAACTGTTCTAATTGCCATGTGTGCGCTGAGCAAGCTTGTATCATCCAGAATGTAACCCCCCTTTAAAAAATGTTGGTTTCCTGACAGGGTGTATTTGATTTAAACTGTTCTTCTAATTTATACCTGCATCCTGTGCAAATGGAAATACAGGTGATACCTCACTATTCATGCACCAGGGTAGCACAGCCTGGAACAGTGAACAAGTCTGGAGAACATCTAACTTTGGGTCTCTGGGCTTACAGTGCCTGCTCTGTCTGTAGACTGTGTCCCAAGCACATTAAAACAGTAATCTGTATAGCCAGCCTTTGCTCTGTAATAGTTGCTTCATAGCAGAGGGGCTCAATGAGCTGGGGAGAAAGTGGGGCCGAGAGAAGGTCATGTTGCTGGTCAGAGCTCACAAGCAGGGAAGTGCTCCTGTGTCCTTGTGGGCTTGTGTCTGCCTGTCCTGGGGCTGTGTCCTCTCAGGGCCTCGGTGGGAAAGAAAAACAGGCCTGCTCTGAACCATCAGCTGGGCATAACAGTGAGACAGCTGGGGCTGAGCTGCATGCAGAGCAGATCTTCGTGGGAAAGAGTTGAGGCTGTGTCAGTGAACTATCTGATTGCATCTCCCCATGGTGTCCATTCCCTGCTACCAGCACAGCCCTCTGAAATCCACAAAAGACCCAGTGGAATTTTTCAGTTTCCGGAGATCCTGGTTGCCCTTGGGTAGTTGGCGCTATGTCTGGTCCTCACAAAATTTGCAGCCTCTTTCTGACCACAGGGAGCAGCACTTTGGCCAAGAGCTTGTGGAGCTCTTTGGGCTATTGAGTGGAAGGCACTGGATGACGGACGAAGGCATTTCAATTTGGTGCTTTTGCTTACAAATATAAACTTTTATTGATAAGGTAGCACCCTTGTATTTCTCAGTTGCGTCCACGTCCACCTCCTAAGACGCAGAAGGTTACATGTCTAATTTGAAGCAGCATGATGTAGCCCTTCTTCATGTTTCTTGTCTGTCCGGTCCCAAGTCACCAAAGCCCAGGTGTGCTCTGCCCAGCACACCCTTTTGCTGTTCTGAAGTGCATTGACACATGGCTATCCGCTGATCAGCTGGATGAAACCCATTATTATCCAAATCAAGCATACATGTAGCATGTAGCTCAGACTGGATGGGCAAGTGTCACTTGGAGCCATTTAGGGGAAGATGATCACTTTCGGAGCCCAGGCTTCACATCCCCCATGCTTGTTCCTGCTCCCTGCCATTCTGCGTGGGATGAAAAGCAAGAGAGCGTTGGAGGGTTTGGCTGGGCAAGCGCAACTTGCTTCACTCTCTGCCAGCTGCAAATGCTCAGTAAATAATGCCGAATCGCCAGGGGAAAAATGAAAGCCCATTAAGGCGGTGAGCCCGGGGACTCACTTTTAAGAGGCTGCAGAGCACTTATCTGATGGAGCGAGACCATTAAGTGCCACAAGGTGCAGCGATCCCCCTCCATCCGGGGTGCGGGCAGCCTGGGGGTGCTGGCGCATCCCTCCGTGCCCCCGGCTGCTCCCCGGGGGCCTGGCCGGCAGCAGGGCAAGGGGAGGGGGCAGAGCTGCCCTGGGAGGGGAGCCCAGGTAGCGGCAAAGAGCCGTCTCGCCCCCCGCGCAAGACTCGACCAGCTCTTCCGAAAGTGCGCGGCGGCTCCGGGGAGCCCAGAGCGAGCGGCCCGGCCCGGGAGGGGCCCGGCAGGGCTCGGGAGGGTGCCCACCCGCAGCTCTGTGCGCCCGGGGGCGGGCAGGGGAGCCGGCGGCGCCCGGGACCCCCAGTGCGGGCTCCCCCCTCCGGGCTCCCATTGGCCGCGGGGCGGGACGTGCCGCCCCGCTCGCAGCCCTATATTAGGGCAATATTGCCCCGGCGGGGTGTGGGGCAGGTGCGGGCAGCGGCGCTGCCCCGCGGGCCATGGACCTGGGCTACTTTCCCCTCGCCTTCCCGCCGGGGCTGTGCCGCGGGGCCCCGCTGCCCCGCTACCACCGGCGGGGCGACGGCGCCTTCCTGGCGCTGAGCACCGCGGCCAGCGCCGCGCACCCCCCGCCGCCCGCCTGCCCGGGGGCCTCGGGGTACGCGGCCGCCTCCCCCGCGGCGTCGGGCCACGGCTACCGGCCGTCCCGCGGAGCCGCGCCGCCGGGAACGGGCGGCGCAGCGCGAGCTCGAAAAGGCAAGCCAGGCCGCGCGCGAGGCCAATGAGGCGAAGAGCGTCTTCCTCGCCAATATGAGCCACGAGATCAGGACCCCGATGAACGCTGTCATCGGCCTGTCCCATCTCGC
>JAVSBS010005102.1:0-34745 GCA_033124195.1 Coracias cyanogaster | reverse complement strand
GATTCCTAAGTGAAGGTATGCTTTAAGAGATTTTTTTTTAAACTCATTAACAAACTACCTACACAAATTCTGCTGTTTACAAAGCGCAAAGATATGTACCTGGATGTGCCCAGGCAATCAAAGAAGGTCACTAATTAGGTAGGCTGCACAGGATGTCATTAAAAACAGCCCTAATAGGGCAATAGTAATAGTTTGTATGAGAGACCCAAGCGCACAACTAGCATTAGAGCAACATAAACTGCCGTGATACATACTGCCTGTGTTCCACTGTAAGTTTTTCAGGATAGAGATTATTTCAGTAGATTTACTAAGAACGTTGTGTACCTAGAGCTCCATGTAAATGCTTATTAAGCAACTATTTTTATACAATACACTGGCTGTCTGTTGAAAATAAGTTTTCTTAAAAACAGTTTTCAAAGGCAGAACAGAACAGCTTCTCTGTTTAAAAACCTCCATTTCTCCCAGCCTCTCCTGGGGCTTGCTGGCACTAGGAGAACAGGATACAACCGTTATACCTACTGATGAAGCAAGCGACTGAATGAAGGAATCCATTCAAACTCTTCTTACTCAGCATAAACAGTGTATTTCAAAGGAGGGGTAGACAGAGAGGAAAAAACCCAAACCAAAGCAACCAATAAAACACCAGTGAGAACTGGTTTTGTTCCTTTTCTTCCACCCTTCTTGTGTTTACGTTCTATTTGAGCCTATGACCCTTCTCATTTCTACAAAGAAATGAAGATATTTTGCAGTGCAAAACTGCAGAGTATTAGTCCCGTGGAAGGTATATTACTAGGAAAGGAAGATAAAGAGGTTAAGAACAGCTTAAAATTGGAATGGAAGAATACCTTTATTTCCTTTGTAATAATGACTGCAATTTTCAGCAGTAATTTACTTAAGCTCTTAGGAGTTGAACACATTCAAAATAATAAAGAACTTGCGGAAAAGAAGAACATCATTCCCACAGTTAGAAATATATTTCTCCATCTCACCAAACAAAAAAATTTAAAGCATATGTAATTAAAGAAACACTACTGCAGGAACACTACACCAAAAATTGTAGAAATAGTTGCAGGACAATTTATATTGGATAGTTCATCAGTTCTTCTCTACTCAGAAAAAGGCTGCATCACAGACTTCCTTAGCACCACGAGCAGATACCACACACACATGACCCATGCCTGTGTTGACTGGTTTATAAATGGTACAGTACCTCAAGGCTCCATTAAAGAGACTATTGTATAAGCAAGACAAACACAGCAAATGGAATTTAGTAAGAGGCAGAAAAGGATTATTCTAAGTATGACATGGAGAAAAGAAAAAACAGACAACAGTTGACATAACTCCATTAAGTTAACTTTACATTTCTCTCAAACTTAATTTTATTCAGAGCTAACTGGACTTTTTTATTATTATTTTAAACACTGCAGCTTCTCTGATCCATAGTTTGTACAGATTACAAAGTTCAGCCTGAATTCCTCAGACTGCAAGTAACGTTCTTCCCACATTTCCTAGCATATTTATTACTGCACAGGCCTTGATAATTAAGCTAACACTTTAGAAATTGAAGTCATAGTCTTATTTAATATAAAGCATAAGCTTAATTAAGCTTAAGTAAATGTTAATAAAACAAAATTTTTTTCATTTTTGTAAAAAAAAGGCCTTAAACAGAATAAAGTTTCAGGAAAAAAATCACATGTAAATAAAATAAACCACATTCCTGCTGGCAGCGTAAAATGATGCAGCAACATAAGCCAAATATAATGCGATCCTTTAGTGCAGTAATCGAGGCCTTTCTAGGGCAGGACGGTTGAGCAACACAAGGTTATCTTCTCATGCTGACCTCTGCTTTAGTTCAGGAAAGCACATAGACTTTTTCTTCCAAGCAAGATTAGCAAAAAAGAAGTCCATCATCATAAGCATTAACTAACCTCAGATGTACTGTACCTTAATATGTACAGACATAGAATAGTTATAATCCAACATGCAAATGCCAATTGGTGGCATAGTACTCATCCCCCCAAAAATCGTAATCTTTGATGTGTTAGTAAACATAACAGACCTTCAGAGGTAACCTTTAAAGAAAGAAAATCTTTCTCGACCTCTAAATATATTTACATAGTAGAAAAACTGGTTCCCAGTCCTGTAAATGGGTTGGGCGCATGTTGGGGGGGTGAGGGACAAAAATCAGGAGAAGGAAGTAAGTACGAAAAGTAGTCTCTTACTGCCAGGGCACCTGTGTTATACTATTGCTCACAATGTCAACTTTAAATAATAGTAATAATAATAACAACCCCTCTATCTGGTTACCTTTCTCTGGATGTACCATCACTACAATTATGTCCTACAAATTTCTTGAAGGTATGGGAAGGAAGATAGAAACAACAGCTATTTTTCAAGCTTGCTCTCACAGTGCATTTGACAGTACTTGCACCTGCCCAGTTTCCTTACACACTCAACCCGTCTTTTCTTCTTTTGTGGATACAGTAAATGTACCCAAATTAAAGGAAAAATATTGGTGAAAAGCACCCAAAAGTGTAAGACATGTCACTTTTGCAAATTCAGAAAAGCCATAGAGAACTCCAACTGTAAGAGCTATACTGCTTTACCTAGTTTAATTTTTTCCCCTTCATGACATACCATATGTTTTCAGAACTTTAACACAGAGACCTGTATCATCAACTTGTACGTGCAGGAAATTTCAGAGCCAGTCTGACAATTTCAGAAAAAGTATTTTCAGTCCCGCAAGACACCACTGACACTGTATACATGTGGCTACACCGCTAACAGTTCCTAGCCCATCCAACCATGAGTTGGAGGTGCAATGTCAGAAGATTACTCGACCTGGAAGATTTGAGGCTCCACAAATCGAGGGCCTTAAACAGCCTGTTTCCTATTTCAAAGCTTAGAATTAATTTTCTCAAAATTGCTTCTAAAGCAACAAACACAAACGTCTTTTGTTTCAAATCGAGACCAGAAGTTAATAAAACAGACGTTCGGGTGGTTCCCCTTGGAACCTGCCCGTCTCCTGTTGGAGAGGGAACTTTCCCCCCACTCCAAAGTCCCGAGCTCGGCCGGGGCCCGAGACTCTCTGCACCCCGCCGGGGACCCGACGTGGCAGAGGACACCACCGGGAGCCGGGGGACGACACCGCGTCCCGCCCCGGGCGGGCAGGGGCAGCTGTGCCCGCTGTCAACCCCAGGCCGGGGAGGGGCCGCGGCTCCCAGCCCGGTGCCCGGCGGAGGCGGGGAGTGCCGCGGGCCGGGCCGGGCCAGGCCGGGCCGGGCGGACTCACCCAGCGCCACCTGGCAGGCTCTCCGCAGCTGCCCGTGCGGGGGCCGCTTCGCCTCCTTCTCCGCCAAGATCTTCTCCAGGGCCCGCGACACGAACATGCTCTTGGTGCGGGTGTCCTGCTCGCGGGCCGGGGGCTGCATGGCGGGGCGGCCCCGCCGCGGGGTCACCGGGCCCGGCGCTCAGAGCCCGCGGCCGCGCCGCGGCCCCATCCTCCGGAAGAGACGCGCCTCCCTCAGCGGCCGCGCCACCGCCACGGCGCCGCCATACTGCCCCCGTCACGTGACTCGGGCCAGCGCCCCGCCCTCCCGCCGTCACCTCCGACCCCGCCGGTGGCGAAGGCGGGGCGGCCCGGCCCGTTCCGTTCCCCTCCCGGGCCGGGGCCGTGGCGGGGCCAAACGGAGCCCAGGCCGCAGGCCCGCGCTGCCGGCGAGCTCTGAGCCACCCACAGCCACCGGTGTGCGTGGGTGGGGCCTGCCCCGCACTGCCGGCGGCCCTGGGGACCCCCCGGAGAAACCCCCGGGGCTCCGGCAAGAGTCTCCTTTTTATGCCCAGTTGCATCTTCTCCCTTCACCCTTTGGCCTCAGGGTACCTTACACCCAAAATCATATTCTGGACTCACTGACAGCCAGTATAATCCTTGGAAATAATCAACAGAGGAAATTTACTCCATTGACACCTTCCACCATAACCTGGCAGCCGTCAGTGGGATGCAACCATCTCATCTATGTCGTTCCAGAATAGACTTAATCAAATTAAGACAACCACGTCTACCTGAGAATACTGGGGCAGATTAGATTGTCTAGGCTGTAATTTTATTTCCAAAGCAGCAGGACTCTAAATTCTTTAAATTCCATCATTAATCAATCCTTAGTTGCAAGCTGTCAAGAGCTGCAATTTTTGTCCTGGAAAGCACTAAGAAAGGCTCCAAACACAAACACCTGTGCAAAGCATTAGTTTCCTATTATTTCACTGGGAAAATGGGTAGGTGCTCTGTCTTCACCTCCGCTGGCCAGAGGTTTATGTGGACTGGCTCACACAGAGCTGAGGACTCCACTTGTATGAAAAATACAAGTTAGAGGATGGGAAATCAGAAATTATAACAAGGCTGGATAAGAAGCAGTGAAGGCCTCTGCCTGGAAGTGATTGTTAAGGGTTGTTAGTATCTAAAGACTTGGGTTTTCCTTGTAGATCAGCAGTTCAATCATGGGTGTGATGCGAGTGTGATTTCATGGCTCGGCATTAAATCACAATTTATCAGGTTGCAACTGCTTCAAAAATCTGCTGCTTATATTTATGCTCTTGACAGTAATAGTATGTTCTGCTTCTTCTGCTACCAGAAAATGTCCCATGTAATAAAGGTGAGACACTGTTGTACGGTTGAAGTCCTTCTGTGAATTTGTCAGCTGAGGCTGTCATAAGGGAACTGGCTCAAACTGTCCTCAGCATTAAGTGAATAGTGTATGTTCAGAATGAATCACTATTCGAGGCAGAATCCCAGAAATGCGAGGCTGGGAGGCACTTCAATAGGTCATTTAGTCCATCTCCAAGCACAAAAGCATAATGTTGCCTCTTTATGAAAAGCTCTAATAGAGGAGACCCTGCAGCTTTTCAGTTAGCTGCCTCCAGTGTTTCACTATCCAATTAGGAAATTCTTCCTAATATCTGGTCTGGATGTTAACTGCTATCCATTAGCAGATGGAAGGACTCTATTATCATGGTGATGGGAATACCAGAAAAATGGAGACAATTAATCTAGGAATCAGGGTATTAATTTATTTCTTTTAAAATGAAGACATTTCCAGATTGTGACTATAGTTTTGTTTTGGTTTTCTACTGAAAGTGTCTTACAGTCTGTTTTTTCATACATTTTGGTTGAATTTCTGGTCTCCTATACAAAAGGCATTCATTCCTGTTCATTTCACTTGATTTGTAGCCTCAGTAACATAATTGTTTTTACACTCAGAGTATATTTCGTCCTCAAGCTTTGTGCTGCTAATTTCATTGCACAATACAGTGAAGCCATGTAATGTAGGCTTCTTCAGTAGCTACTAACTCCATTAAATATTTAGAAAAATGCAGCTGTTTTCGTGGCAGGATTCTGTATGCTACTATTTTAAATTAGTATCAGTGGCGTAATCATGTTACGTATTTGCTATTTATTTTTAAAGTATGCTACACATCTTAAAGTGTGGGTTATTAAGTCATTATGTCATCTAATATTTTGTATGGGCTATCCAATTCAATGAGATATTTTGTAATATCCTTTGGGTCTGTAAACATCTGAAGGTTTTAAACCCTATTTGTCTATCTTTGTATGCCTGTGATCACTTAAGTGTGCCATTTCTGAGTAAACCACTTTGGGTATCAGGGGGTTGAGAGATGGTTTGCATGCCAGATGGTCAAATTCATTTGCATTAAAGACTAAAATACAGATAGTATTATGGGGTTTCATTGTAGTTTTCAAAACCTTGTTCCCAAAAGGCAAAGTCTGAAAAATGGGCTTGTCAGGTTAATGCTGATTCAGTGTGTCTCCAGGAGGGAATTAGGAAGGTGCCTTGCTGTGCATCTCATGACTCAGCTGCCTCCTTTAATTCCTACTCCCAGCTCCACTGTAGCTCTGCTATACCGCAGGCTCTCAAGTCCTCCTCACAGAGTATCTCACTGACTGTCTTACTGACCAGGTAACATCTAATTTAATTAGCTCTGTTCGGAACAGCAAGAAATTTAGTATAAACCCTCAGAGCCTCATTACTGACCAAAAAAGTTACCATAAGGAACAATATCCAATTTCTTCTGGCTGGTTTAATTTAGCATGGCTAAAGTAAGGAAAGGTTTATTATGTCTCCCTAATAATGCCTGTCTATTAGAAAGGGAGCAATGGAGAAATAGCCCACAAAAAAAGAGAGAACAGGATCACCTGTCACAGAGTCAAGTACTGACACAGAGCTACAAAAGACAAACCGATTGTGCTTGGACTCCAGTCCTTTAATTTCAGCTCTGAAATCTAGTCTGATATAGGTAAGAATATGTCTTTGAGAACATGACGTCCAGGTTAGAAGGGAGATTTGGCTGATACAGGTTAACCAGTAGTCACACTTGAGTGAAAAATAATGTTGGGAAAGTGACAGAATGTTGTAGTTTCCACAAAGTTTCTATTCTGAGTAGTAATGGTAAGGAAATGAGAGCTATCTCTTGAAAAGCTATGAGTTCAACCAAAACAAGATAAAATGTGTGGGTATTAGAATAAGAAAAGAAACAGAGAGCCCAGGAATTAAGGGATGCTTATTCAAAAAGAGGGGCTTTCATTCTCCTTTACACTAAGGACTTTTACAATTGTTTACCTTTGTATAGATAGGCCCTTTTTATACTCTGAAACTCCCAAAGAACCTCATCCTTTATTATTACAGATAATGTTCAGGGAAGTCTCTGCAGACCTTTGTTAGCATCTAGCTAACAGGCATCTAGCCTGCCTTTTAGTATTGTAGGCAAAAGGAAGCAGATTCCTGAGACAAACTGATTGTGCACAGACCAAAGTGTGCACAGTTGCCACAGTTGACCACACTGTTGTTTCAAACATAGTAGTTTATCCAGCACAGTCTGAGAAATGCACATGTGCAAGATATATTGTCAGAGCTAACTGCATATAGACTGCTCCTTGATCTACTAGTACTAGGTACTGGAGAAGCTGTCCAAGCAACATCCTCCTCCCTTCCCTCATCAACACGGTCCCAGGCACAGTGGCAGATGGTTCTAATTGCTAACCTTTTTTTGCAGAAGGTAATGTTTCCCTTGATTAGGCTTAACACCTCCCTTTGATTTTTGTATGATCATGTGTATGCGTATGCAGTCAGCAGATAGCTTGTCATCTATGCTGAACTATCTCCTTGCCAGTACTGACGATCTCACACTGCCCAGGAGGTCTGCAGTACAGACAGAATCTTTATTTTCCTTCTCTAAATGCTGGTGAGAGACCTTTGTACATTCTTGAAATGCAGTGATGCACTGCAGGTTTTGACAGGTTGAGGGGCAGGACATCGCAATACTCTGCTCCGTTTGGGTGAACAGGCAGAAATGACACCAGTAAAAGAACAAAATCTGTGAAGAAAAAGAGGGTGGAATACCTTGCCTGTGGCATCTCTTGTTATATGAGACAGGAGTTGGAAATGAATCATGATACTTCTTTCTTGTAGGTGCAGCCCACTCAGCAAGATCCTGATATCCCCATCCCAAGGGAGTCTTGGAAGATGACACAGGATGTAACATTTGTGAGAAAACAGAACAAAGGAAAACAAAACCCGTCTTTCTCAGAGAAGAGAAAACTAGAAAAAACAAAACCTAATAAGATGTTTTCTGTGAATCATGATAAGATGCATATGGGCCCTGAGAACGACACAGAAAAATATGTCTGTGGTAGTCTATAGAAACTGAAATAAGGGCTTTTAAAGGCTTTTTTAGTTTTCAGTTTTCCAGGCTGGTCCACTGGCTTGAGGAATTGCCAGCAGCTCAGTGCATCTGTGCTTAATGCCTCTAGTCAAGGACTTTTACCAGAAGGTCAAAATATACTTTTATCACAATAACTTGAGATGCTGCAGCATGTTCAGCTCAGTCCAAGTGCAACGATACTCATTGTTGTATATCAGTTGGCAGTAAATGGTACTGATGGGCATGGCTTCATGTAAGGAGGGAAAGGTTAATATGAGAAGCAGTGAAGGTCAGGACAGTTCATTTCCAGGCCAGCAGCATTAAATTGATATCCTGGAGTTCAAATTTCTGCAGTGAGGCTTAACAGATCACGCTGATCTGCTTCTTTTGGCTGAAGTGATCAGCTGTTATTATCTAAAGGTATAGTTCTAATTATGTTGGACCTGCCTGTTCTCTGGTGTTGCATATGTGGTAGCAATACTACTAACATTTTTCCAGCAAAATAATTAACCCATCAGCAATTGCTGTGTAGCCTAAGACTAGATTTTATTAGAATTTAAAGATGAGAACTTTCTGAAATGTATCAGTGCGAGTAGCAGGTGATTCTCTGGACAATTTCTCAATGAAACTTTTCTGTTTCCCTTTTTATTTACCCCCAGAGTTGGTGCTCTGCGATATAAACTGCTTAGGACCTCCCACCTGTACTCAGTTTTACTCAGATGCTACTTCTGTCTCAACAAAAACAATTCAGTTCTGCTAAGGAAGCCTTCTCTCTGTGTGCAGACAGGGGCAAAATATGGGTAAGACATTAATTTTGGATTCTATCTCCTTTAAAGTGCTCATGTTTGGAGCCTTTGTTATCAGAGTTCAGATTTATCTTACATCAGTGCAGGAGCTTAGTGCCTGAAGCCCCTAAATCCAAATCCTGGTTCAAAATAGTATAGATTCCTCTTTTAGGCATATCTGTTAAGTGCTAAATGATAGGTGGGATGAAGTGAGGTACTTCTGGGTGAAGGATGGGTTTGGGTTCTTCTTTTGTTTTCTAGGTTTTATCATATCTAATTCTCATGGAAATGATCCTATAGCATTTCAAACCTTAATTTAATGAATTAATAAAATAAATTTGAAATTTATTTTAAGAATCTAACGATGAGGAAAGAATAGTAGTCTGAATTTTCTCATTCAGTAGTTGAAACTCAAACAGCACAGCATTACATTGCAAAACAATGAAATGACCAAAATGGATGTCAATAGTAATAAGCAACATCACAAGGGGAAGAACATTAATAGATTGGAAAGATTATTTAAGGCATTATAACTAAATAACACAATTTGTTATACTTCTTTAAAGTATTTTGTTAGTTTTGCGCACTGTTTTAAGTGAGTGGAATTTAGCAGACCTACCCCCCAAGCCCTTGGAATTCAGATGGTACTTGGCTGAGCACAGGGCCAAGTCTACACAAAAAGAGCTTTAGCATTATAAATGTATCAGGATACTGTGGGGGTAATTCTAGCAGTGATATTAACGGTGAAGGTCTGAAGCAATGACTCTGCTAAGTTTGCCCCAACAGCTTGGAGATATGGCTCCATGACATGAGGTATCTATTGTCTCCCTGCCTGATAAATTCACACCCATGTGGTACCAGCAAAGCATTCCTAGCATGAACCACTGGAACTGCTTTGCTGGCAATTCATTCCAGCTATCAGCAAAGTACAGTTTTGTCTCTGTAATGTTAACCACAATAAGAAATTTTGCCAACATAACTATATTAATCACAGATTGTACCTCATCAGAAGTTAAGTATAGACCTGAACTATTTAACAATAAGACTGCTGTATAACATCTTCACTGATCTATCCACTGTAAATTACATTGAATTCAGTGGACTTTGGATTTACAGCAGTGTAAGCCAGAGTCATATTTAGCCCAGGGAGGTCCATTTTGAGCTTTCTTATAACTGATATACCTGCTGAAACATTCAAGTAGTTGATTCCCCTCCAGCTCTCTGTTTTCTAGAACATGTTAATCTGGGTATTTTGATTTTATTTTAAAGGCACTGGTATGGATCATCAACTGAGGTAAAAAAACCCATATTGTTTGGTGTTCTTTGGACAAATTGGTTTGTTTGTTCACCTTCAACATCTGCAGTAAAGAACAAGTGTACTCCTCTGGAATTTAGTTGCTTATTGTTAGACAAGTTTTGAAGCCAGCTGTGTAGTGTATACAGGATTCTGCTTAATGCTATATGGGGATCCAGTGTTTGGCTTATTGTACTGAGACATTACACCTCCACAGCCTAGTATTTGTAGATGCATATTTTTCAAATATGCTCGCAATCATAAATGTGACTGCAAAAACAAACCCCCAAGAACTGCTTGCATTTGCTGTAGCTGTCTATACATCTGCTTCTTCTTTCACTTACATTAGTGTACATCAAGGGTAATTCTCCTGTTATCAGTGAAATTACAGTGATGCAGAAATTACATAACTAAAAGGCAGACAAGGCCCTGAGTCTTTTTGTGAGGGATGCTGACTTAGTTATTGACACAAAAAAAGCTGTAATTACTGTCAGCAGCATTGCAGAACTAATTAAGTGGCAGAAGCTCTTCATATATTGCCAGCCAAACTATCGGTTCTGATTTTAGGATCTTTATTGTGGGATAGAATTCATTTTCATGGGAGAAGCAAAATGGATACAGGCTAGTTTTCAGGAAATTGATTGAACAGACAGTTTTACAGGGGTTTTTTTTACTGGTGTACCAAGAAAAAAAATTGTCTTTCAAGTCATATAGTAGTATCTGAATTCCTAGGGGTAGGATGATAACCGTAGGGTTATGGTTTGGACTTAAAAGATACAAGAGTCAATCCTAGGCTTTAGTTACAATGAACTCTTTGACTGCATATGAAGAACATGAAGCTGGTGAAAGGCAGGCCCTCCTATTTAGAGTTACAAGTAGGCTTGAGTTTGAGACTTACTGAGGTTAAAAACAGTTATCTATGGACTTTCACTGAGTAACAGGTGGTCTTGCTGGGAGATGGAGTCTATTTAGTTTTTAGACTACTTCCTCCCCCCGCCTTGTGATTTGTAACTGATTCATTACTGTGATTACAATTAGGGTTGTGGAAGGTTAGATCTGGAGGGAAAGGCACTCAAAGCTGCTTTGTAATATTAAGTTGAGGTTCAGAGTTAGGGAAAGGGTTAAGCCTTTGTAAGAGAGAAGAGCTGGTGTTGGACCTGGTCTCTAAGCATCTATTTGGCTAAATTTAAGGCAGGAAATGTCAATCAGTACTGAAGTATATTTAGTTTTGAACTTTGTCAAGGGTTGAGTTTAGGTCAGGATTCTTGTTAGGACTGAAACTCACTGTTTTTTTTTTGCTAGGCCTATTTTACAAAGACAAACTTGCATTAATTGAGGGCTGGTATAATTTGTGGCTACAGACATATGTTTGTCAGGCTGAAATCACAGAATGTTAGGGATTGGAAGGGACCATGAAAGATCATCTAGTCCAATCTCCCCACCGCAGCAGGTTGCTTTCTTCAAATTAACATGAGAATCAAGAATCACTTTAGGATTCTTGATTGCTTTAGGATGCAGATTAAGCTTTGGGTTCTGACTCCTTAAGGGAGGTTAGGCTAGAGTTTATAACAGATCTCTGGATTCACAGTAACACTCATATGGCCAAGGCTTGCCAATTATGTTTGTCTTTGGAGGTGATAAAGATCTTTTCCTAGCATTAGAATTATGGTCGAGGTAGAATTAGGGTTAGAGTTTGGATTCATCAAAGGAAGTGAATTAAGGTTAGGCCTGAGTCTGAAAAGGGTGGCTACATGAAATTTACAGCAGGATTTATTGGGATGACACAGACTGTGTTCAGTTTTAGAGGGAGCTGGAGGTGGATCTCCTCCTTAAGTTTATAACAGTCAATTTAGGACTGGCATTAATGTTTGGGGCAGGATTCTGATTCTTTTGAGTATACAAGGAATTGTTCAGAATTGTATTAAAAAAGCAGATGAGACAAGTTTACTGTTGATACCATCAGGTGTTGAAGAAGAATTGTTTTTCAGACTGCTATAGGTCACTAGCTGAGAGCAAACAGTAAGGTAGGACTTAGGGCTAGGATAAGGGTTAGATAATAAATTTGCTAGGAAAGATGAGCAAAGATCACGCCTTCATTTACTGGGTAAAACAAGAGATGTTTGGAGAAGTAGTATTAATCTTGTGGAGGAGAAGGACTGCTTGCTTAGAGTTATCAACAAAGAGGATGGAGCTTTGTTCAAATATGTATGAGGTGATCCCTTAAATGTCCAGGAAACTGCATTTAGTGCAGGAGCTGGAAGATGAAGAAAGACTTAAAGTTTTCCATGTAGTTGAGTCAGAGCTAAAGTTAGGCCTGAGCTTACAAGGGACAGCTGAGGTTAGTCTTAAGTTTAGGTTGTTAACTGTTACACATCAGCAAAACAAAAGTAGTTTGGTGATTCATATCCTTTTAGCAATTCCTAGTATGCACAGCAACAAGTTTAAACCAAAAGAAACAGTCAGGCATCCATGCCAAATGGAAGATCTTTTAGGAAACACTTTTGCACATGCAGTATAATCTGAAAAAAAAACCCAAACATGCCACTCCTCACTGGGTGCCATGTGCTGGAAATATCACTATATAGAAACTTCAGGCATCTGAGATGCATTTGCAAATTTGTTTTCTAGAAAAAGGCATAAAAAGTATTAGGTGTTCTTTTGTCCCTAGCAAATTCTTTGGACTTGCCCCAGGGGATTAAAATGGATACTGTATGTTGCATACAGTTTGTTTATGGGACCTGCTCTTTCTGCTTGACTTCTCTTCAGTCTGTTCCATTTTCTCACCATTTTTTTTTGTTTTATAGAATTATAGAATGTCTGGGGTTGGAAGGGACCTCTAAAGGTCACCTAGTCCAACCCTCCTGTAGTGAGCAGGGACATCTTCTGCTAGATCAGGCTGCTCAAAGTCCTGTCCAACTTGATCTCAAATGTTTCCAGGCTTCTCCCACCTCTCTGGGCAACCTGCTCACCTTCATTGTGAAAAAGAAAGAAGTTACTTTTAATGGCCTAAGAAAATTACTGTGCTCACTTTACTCACGAAAACAGCACAGCTCATAAGAATCTAGAGCTTATTTTCAAAAATGTAATGAAATGGGAAATTTGAGGAACTGAAATGTGATCTGCAGGCAGGTAGATTAAACCCTTTCAGCAATACCAGCATTTACAAAATCTAGGGGCCAAGATAGCTCTCCAAGAGAGGGCTTCCCTCAGCCACAATAAAAGTAACTCAGAAATACTTGTATGTGTGCCATAAGAAGGCACTCATCCCCATGATGATATTCTGCCTGGGTTGGGGTCCTCAGGAAAGAATAGCATGTGTGTTACTTATATGTTTTCCTATTTTATTATTGGCCTGTCTCTCACTTGTCTGGGCTATCGCAGGGCTGCCCCTGTGCACACGTGTCAGGGATCACATGCTAGGAACTCCCATCCACAACCCAAACCACTCTCATTTCTGTTTTCTTGAAATAGAGCCTTCTTCCTCTTTGTTCCTTTCTCTCTTTTCCCCTTGCATAGAAATTTGAGTATTTTTAAGATACAAGCACATTCCTTGACAAGTTGGCTAAAAAGGAGTTAGCATGCAATTGGATATAGAGGCCAAAGATACCTGAATCATTTGTACCAAACTAGTGAATTCACTAGATCAAAGACTGCTTCAAGAAAGAAAATGTGGAAGAGGTGGAGAATGGTTCTTTTACAAATCTGTAATTCAAAAGAAAGCACAACCCCATGGATGCAGCCTTTATGAGAGACCTTTTTCCGTTACTCGCATGCAAAAAGCCTTAGGCTGGGTATTAGTCTGAGGTGTTTCCTGAGGCCATCTCTTCTCTCACTGGGTAATATTCTGGGCATGCATAACTGGAGACAATTAATTCCCAAAAAGCATTTTCCATGCTCACGTAGATTAAGGACAACAGCTGCAGAAAGATGGATCAGTTCCGGGTGGGACCTTGTTGGAGTGTCACAAATTTAAGACTATGAGCTCACACAGCCAGGCTGCTACTGCATTAAAAATGCTGTCTGTGTACAACATTGGCCTTCCAGAAGGCTCAGATCTTTCTTCTCATTGCTGCCTGTTTGAAGCATCACTTATTGCTAAAGAAACTACTTCTTGTGCACATATATAGATAGTTTTACTTTGCTCAACTGGAATATATGCGTGTCTCTAGTTTGTGTTTCATAGGCCACATCGTGTCTTCTTTCAAAACAGTTTGTGCTGCAGTAAGTCAGCAGGACTGATCCAAAAGTCAGCCAGAAGGTATGTTGCAGATTACTCAGTTCCTTAGGCAGACTGAGTGGTTCAATATGATCGATTAATCGATGATCAGGTGCTGTGAGGCAGCCACGCAAATGCAAGGCCACAGCCAGTCTTGTGGCTGCTATTCAGAGGCCACACAGATTAAACCATTTAGCGTTCTTTGCACAAACCACTCAACTCCTTTGCACTATTCACACAGGGAGTAGTTTGCATTTTATTGGAGAAAGCACTGCTTGACACAGCTGATGGAAAGTTCCCTACAGCTTCTGGACTAGAATGCTTCAACAGAGGCAATTCAGTGGTACAGGGAGGGATCTGCTTGCACCTTTGCAAGTAATGCTACAAAAGGGCAACAAACCAAAGGGTATGAAATGAGAATAAATTCTGTCCAACATTGTGACAAACTGACAGTCCACAGCATGGCCTGATTCTCCAGGGTCCACAGGGATTGCACAGTGCAGAAAGGAAAAGATCGCACATTTTCTAAAATACTTTATGTCCTTTTTATTCTCTACTCATGCCTGAATTGCTCTTACGGGTTTTCAAACCACTTCTGCTGAGTGCAATCTATTCATCCAGCTAGGGAATACAAACATTTCCATATGATTTACATAACCAGCTAACGTGATTAGCTTGAATTTCAAACATCAATTGTCAGATGGAGGCAATGACAGAAAGTGATGGATAGAAAATGATCTATAAGCAGAATATATATATTATTTCCGTTACAAGTGTATCATCATGAAAACCATGCTTCACTTATAAATTCAAATTCTTTAGGCACCATAAAGAAATAAAACACATTATGGAATCAGTACATGGATTGAAAACCAAGCCTCCAAACCTGCAGAAAACAAGTAGAAGAATTTGAAAGACTGCCTAAAATCACATCTACTTGGGAGTGTTCTATGGAAAGAAAAAACTGGCAACGCCCATGAGCAAAGTATTCCCTCTGACTGACTTGCTAGCGTTGCTCATAGCTCCTGCTGATGTCAGTGTAAAGTTACAACTAACTGGCTCTTTGAAAAATCAAGCCCGTTATTTAGGTGGTCATAAATGCTGTTTGAATTTATCCTAATAGTCAGATGTCATAGTGTTCAGAGTATTGTGGCATTTGAAGTATTTTTAGTAGCTGGGAGCACATCTGCATTGGGCTTGCTACTTTGGAAAGGCCAAGAGAGCTCCACGGCCATGCCCTGTTTCCAATGACACCATTGTTTTCCTTCGGAATTGTGTTCTGAGGTTGGTTTATGCTTTTTCTAATCTTAGCACTTGTTTCGACCACTTTTCTTCACCTGAGGGCGCTGAAGCTCCAGAAAGGGAAGGTGCTGCTCTGGTTCTCAAGTGGTACTGCTCAGGGGTATCACAGGACAAAAAAAAAAAAAGGATCACTACATTGTAAATAATTACTTTTAGTTACCCATATTCAAATGATGAAATCGGGAGTGCTAGAGGTGGGAAGAGACTATTGTCATACAGATAATAACAGACGGCCATGGGCTGCTCTCTGTCTTGTATCAGAAGATGACCAGAAGCTCACCCAGAAGCAGTGTCCAATCTGCCTCTCTGTGATCAGTTCCGCTTCCACACAGGCGAGCAGACAGGCGCATGCCAGAGTTAGCCTGCTAAGTTAAATAGGGACCTGAAGATTTTGTTTGTATTTGCCTCTGTTGGATATGATCCTAATGAGCCCTTCCAATCCACATATGTCCGAATTCACAGTTACCATTCAGCTCAGTTTAGTTCCAGGAGTCAATATTTAGTTCAGCAGCAGATCTGGTCTTCTCAGAGACTTAAAGAATTCACTTCATTTAGATTAGCTTTCTCTTCCTTCTGGCTTCTCCTTTTCAAAAAGCTTTTTATGTCATTAATCTACACAGTAATCTTTTTACTTTATTATTTTTTTAAATGATCTATAAGCAGAGCATCTACTTTCTGTCACTTCTTCATAATTGAATTGTCATTCAAGCTGTAAAGTACTAGCTCAGCTTAGGAGGTAACAAAAGCAATATTCCATTGATGTCACAAGCAAAGCCACTTTTCACAGCTGAATCACATATGACTAATATATTGGTCATGCTGATGTGCCGGGTTGTAGTTTAAATGTTTCTAATGATGTTCTGTACCTATTTATATGACTAGTGCTTAAGAATAATCTGGCAGTTCATTTGAAACATTTAGAGTCTGTTTGAGCTAGAAAATGACTTCCCACCATGGGCTCAGATGTTTTAAACCCCTCTGTCCTAGAATTTTTCAGCTGTAGCTTGATTTTATTTGCATTACTATATAAAAGAGAATGCAACAAGACAGGATGCGTTAATTCTTAGACATGCAAAACCAGAGCCTGAATGAAGGGCTGCTGTAATGTTGATTTCATTGCTAACATTTTTCTGCTACTGATCACAGCACTTCACCCCCCCCTTCCTGGGCTAAAGGCAGGCATATGTCCCAGATGACTCTCCCTCTACTAATTTATGCTGTTAAAAAATAGATGGCTTGAGTCTCTATGTGGTCAAGCATAAATACATGGGGCGAGCATGTGAAAGAGTAAGTCTCCCTCCTTCATTGTGGGCTTACTCAGTTGCCTATCCTACTGACTGTCTAGAGAAAAGCAATTTGTTCTAGAGAAACTAGCTTCCCACCCACTAGCTATGAAACAATAAGCTCTGTGTGGTCACCTGAATTCCCAGGTTTCACTGAAGTGGACATGAAAAGCTGGCAGGAGATTATGAGCACAAAAACCGTCAAAATGGAGAAGCATGAAGGCCCCTTCTAAATGTGCTTTGACAGGTGGGAGGATTGTCTGCATTTTTTACTAAGGCAGGCAATTCCAGAATGTCTGTGATTATCAATGATGAAGAAAAAAACTGTAAGGGAAAGTGGCAATAAAGGGAATGAACTAAACCATCTGAAGATCCTGAACTGTCTTGGGTCTCCCGGGAACAAAAATGTGAGATACTCAATGAAGGTGTCCTCCTATATTGCACGCAGGGAAATTAGGACAGCACTGTCAACAGTGGCTGTGTCTGATACTGATCACAGCACAACCTTGTCCCTATCACATGACATGGAAACCACACTGCAATATGTGAGGCCAGAGACAGCTACATTCCCTTAAACTGGCAATATACTGGACCCTGTCTATACGGGGTTCATCTAATCAACGTTCCTTTTAACTGCAGTATTTATCAGTGATTTCTATCCACCCGGTAATTTTAAACCAACTCGTGTCAGCATGTAGGAAAAAGGGTAAGATTTTCGGAATCTGATTTGCACATGCTGTTATGGAGACAGCACAGGTAAATCATCAAAATTTACTATCACTGGCTGCTCGTGATACATTTGCTAACCAAATGGCATAGGAATGCCAAACCTGAACCAAATGCCTGGGAGATATCTTGCTTAGGGGAGAGAAGAAGACTTGGAAAAAATAAAAATGTTGCAACTATTTACCCTAATTACACTGTGCTCCATGCCAGGCACTGTAGAAATATGCAACAAAAAGTGGATCCTGCCTCCAATTACAGATGTGTGTAACAAAAATTTGGATCCCTTATCAATGTAGTATGGCTGCTTTCTTTACAGTAAATTGTATTAACTCCTGCATGATAAAACACTGCCTTGTTCTTAGTATACAGTATGATATGTCCTACTTTTTCTGAAAGTTTTAACAGTTCCAAGATAAAGAGATACTTGTTCTCATAATAACAGACAGACATTTAACTTTTGGTTGTGTCTTGTCCCCACCTCTTTCAGACCACTATGTGTCTGTGATGTTTTATGTGTTATCTTCACAGAAGATTTCAAATACTTGCAATGGCTTCATATGCTTGTCATATTAAAATGCAGCACTGGGAATTTAGAATTCCATTTAGCACATGATATGGTTAAGTAATATTTTACTATGAATAATAAAAAAGCAGAAGGAGCAGGAGATTAAAAAAAAAAAAAAATAGAAGAAGCATTACTTCCTTTCTGCACCAGCTAATTCAAACAAAGCCAAAACACAACCAAGACATTTGGAGACAAACAATTTCATTGCATTATGCCTTTCAGCATGGTCGATCAGATGGGAAAGACCTAGAGTAACCCAATGTTCACATGCTGAGAAAGCATGGGTGCGTTGCCATCGCTCTGTGAAGAGGCCACAAGCCAGGTCACAGTGTTAATCACTTGGAGAGCTGTGAGGTCTGAGCAGAAAGAGATCCACAGTTAGAAGAAAATAATGCGTACACTGGTTTCATAAGCAGTGAAATCCCTTGTAACTTTGTTGCATGCATTCAGAAGCTGAGAAAGCGGAAGTCTCGGGAGCTCCCTAGTATTCCCACAAATCTGCTTTGTCTTCCATGCTAATTGCAGGATCTAACATTTTTCTGGCAATGCAGCTAGCCAAAGAGAACTACAACAAACAGTACAGCTGGCTGTGAGTTAATAAGGACCCGCTGCCGTGTAATGTGAGTTTGCCTCAGCCCAATACAACCGTTTCTAGGCTCTGGTGGAATCCAGCACACACTGTAGCGCTGTTCAACCATGGAGAGAGCTTGGAATGAGGCAGAATGGGAGAATGGTTTACGCCAAAGAATGTATTGGCCAGGGCTGGTTTAGATGTGGCTCATATTTTGTCTGAAACCTCAAATTTGTTGATAACGTGGCTTGGACGACTTTGATTGTGGCTTATCCTTATATGTCACTGTCCAGCCTATAAGATTATCAGTTTAAGGCTTTACTGGCTTGGGTGTGTTTTTAGTATGCCACAACCACACACTGATATGTCAGTCTACAAAGTATTTTACTCCAGGTTAAGGAAGGAAACAGAGAACAAATACTGGTCGCTTATGTGACCCCTCCTCTAACACATACCTGTAATTTATGTGTAGAATAACCTACAGCTTCTGCCAGTGGATGACAAGTTGATTCAGGTAAAGATACAGAAAGCAGAAAATAGGATCAGAATCTCTTTCCTATTCTAGCATTGTAACACATATGAAAGTTTAGCACAATACACAAAGACAAATATTAAATGTATCCCAGGCTTTTGCGTTCTGTGCCAATGCAAGATTGAGTCAACATGTCCAGGTAAGATTACTGTGGTAGCTGAAGAAAGTATTTTTCTATGGTGAGAACCTGGCAGCCTTGTCTGCTGGTTAGCTTTTTCTACAGTGCTAAATCCAAGCATTTGTGAAGCAGGAACACAGCTTCCCAAACGATCAGATTGCCTTAAAAGGCATGAGATTTTACAGAATTTAAATGTGGTATGTTCTTTATTAGCCTTGTGATTGTAAGGATTCATGTTTCAAAGATTTTCTCTCCAATCTCAAAAGCTATGCATCCACTTGAAACTGAAAGAAATGCTCTCACAAATCATGGGCTACTTTCCTAAAGCAGTACTGGCATATCCTCAATGACAGGATATGTGAAGCTGAGCCTAGAAATTGCTTGTTTTTAACCAGAATGTCACTCAAAATAGTTCTGACTAGGGAGACTGAATCAGAATTATTTCATCCAGAGATCTCATTAAAAAGTGACCACATAATCTCTTTCCTCCAGTCTTCTAACATCTCTGTACTTTTATAAGAAAACAGGAAACATTTATTTTTTAAATAACCAGGACAGATAGAACAATGTTGCGATTCCCACGGTTAAACTCTACAGAACCTCAGAACCTGCAGGACAACACATCAATCTTCTTTGCAAATAACCATTTATGATCCCCAGACAGAGAAGAAATAATATGCAGCCTTCAAACTTAGTAGCTACCAACCAGATAATCAAACTGCTAGAAATGGCACTGCGAATATGTCTATTTTACAGTCTTCTTAAAGTAAAAGCAAAAATTTCAAAAGGAGGTCATAAAGTTGGCTTGTCAAAGAAAGAATAGCCATCAACATAATGGTGGAAAAGTAAGAGCTCTGCCCTTTACATGTTTAGGGTGCTCTTGGTCAGTGGTTCGACGTGGTGTTAGTGGAGCCCCTTTGCCGTCCTGATAAGTCTCTACCTGATTGAGATAACATAAAATAAACAAATAGTTTTAGTCTACATTACATTTGACCAGTGCCTCACTGAGGGCTTCTTTCACCTGAGCACCAAATGCACTTGGGCTTTCCAGCACATGGCATAACGTTTAATGGCTTCCAGCCCGCATAATGTCTTCATCTCCGAAGACACAGTTCTAATGTCAAATTAGGCACACTCAGCAAACAGCGCTCTCATCACACCGACATGAGATTTTGCAGCTAACTGCAGTGAAAGAATAAAGGGTTTGGTATAATTCTCAGCACTATTTTCTAAGTTTTTTAGTTCATTTGCTCAAAATATTTTAAGATCACATTTGCTGATTTTCTGAGGGGAGGATGTGAGTTATTTGGCTAATTCAAAAGCAGATAGAGTAGCTCAACATTACTACTGAATATACTACTGTGCTGCAAACAGAGCTTAATTGGAGGAGGCGTATTCATGATTGGAGGCAGACAAGGAAAGAAAGCCTTTCAAATAGAAGGCAGATAAACAGGGGAAGAATACATGTATCTGCATGTATGTGTTTGCAACTGAACTCAGTGCCAGTTACAAGGATTACTATTAAACTGAAGTAAAGAGCTAGTTGTAGCTAATGTGCCTGTAGTGCAAGACATAAATCAAGAGCACACAATGCCTAACAGGTGGACACAGTTCACAGTTTGTGTAAGCTACTTCCTTGGCAAGAAGCTTCTCTGGATTTCTGCCCAGGGGCCAGGTGCTCCTCACTGACTGACAGGGCTAACCTCACAGCACTTCCCCCCCCAGCATATTGCTACAGATTTTGCACTAGGAAGGAAACCTCCCCCTAAAAAATGATGCAGAATGGACAGGAAAAGTCTTGGGAAAACAGCACTGGTCTGTACAGTAGCCCAGTTCCCAGTCCAGCATTAGCAGAAATTCCTTTTCCCTTCTGCTGCCCATTTTTAATCATTTCCATAGGGACTGAGTCTATTCATTCTGCTTGGCTTCTAGCTGTTTTCTCTGCTGTCCAGTAATGTACTTAGTAGTGGATTTCCCAGGGGGCTCCATGTTTGATTCACTGTGTCAGCTCTCTACATTTTTTCCAGTTCAACACTACATGCCCTAAAATCAATAAATCCAGATGGTAAAGAGTTCTCCCAGTATTAGCTAACAGAATAATTGAGGTAACTGAAGGATTACTAAAACAAATTATTAAGTGGGCATTTATGTGAGTATTCGGGTGGTATTAGCAAGACATTTCATCATGAGGTTTATATACAATTATCTCCCTCACATTGCCACTGTTTTCTTCAAATCCAGATCTCAGACCTTCTGTATCTTTCTGACCAACTTACTGCCAGCAGCCTCACACTGAACTTGCATTCCTGCCCAGGAAAGCTCTGTAGTTTGAGAAAAGGACACTGACAATATATCTGAACAGCACCAGGCAATGTCATGATATGAAAAATTTTTAAAAGTCCTTTGAGAGGAGAGCCAATCTAGCTGTATTTCCACAGTGCTGTACTGGAGAAATTAGCCTGGCTGTTTCTGTAATGAGTCCACCATATACAGGATTCTACTAATGCAGTGATAACCCTTCTGCCTCCACAGTCAGGCCTCTCAAATGTCAGTATTTCTGCACAGTCCGGATATTTTACCTTTTGCCTTCATATTTTACCTTGAAGTAATTTGCAAAGGCTAATAGCCATATATGGAATATATGCAATTTATACAATTGTAAGTCAATAAAAATTAAATTCTTCTTTCCTTACAAAGCCAACAGGACCGATCAAGTTTGCAGCTCTCTCTCTCACAAGACAACTTGGAATTTCTTATTAAAAAAACCTGAAAAGCAAACACTTTGGCTAAACCCCAAATCTGCAGTTTTCATATTTTTTGCATTTCACCAGATCAGTAATGAGTCCAAAGAAAACAGACACTTCTCCCACAGAGTAATTTTGGTAAAATCCCACATTTCAACCAAAACCAAATTAGATATTATTTAGTAGTGCTGGCAGAAGGAGCTCCTTACTGTGGTGGTCTGGTACCTATTGTGTAGAACACAAGACTCACATGACAGAGTACTGTAAGCCACATCTTCAGACATGCCGCACAGGAGCAGATAAAGACACTTCAGTCCTGAACTGCAATCTCTGTTCATTGTCATAATAACAAATAACATGTAACAATAATAGCATCTGTTAGGAACCTAACAGTGTTTAGACAACTAGATATGCAATAGAATATGAAGATCAGATTTTACATCTGAATGTTCATAAATCCACATCTGATGACCTTCATGGCCTATTTTACTGAACACCCACTGCTCCCACTGACACTGGTGTGTGCTTATGGTAAGTAACAGCCCCAAACCCAGTCATTTTAAGAAGCTTCACATACTCAGGCTTGAAAATTTGAGACTTTTTCTTTTATAGTCTTTAGAACCATGTCTAGGCCAGAAAAGCCTACAGTTACCTAAATATATATAAACACTAGAAATAACTTGTCTTTAAAAAAAAAAAAAAAAGAAGAGTATTTATTTTTTTAAATAGCAGCCAGAGTGAGAGAGCAGATGGGAAAAATAATTTTGCCAATCACTGCTTTTGACTGTAGAGTGAGAAGTTTAATTGAGTGGAAAGACACAAATGTAATTGAGTAGCTCCCACACCCTGAAGTGCCTGAGAGGTGGAAGACCCAGGGCTGGATAATCACTCACTTGCAATTTTTCCTGTCTGAGAGGTGATAATGAGACTTTATTTGCCGCACAAGCAAGTGCTAGTTAGCATTGCATGTATCTGATGCCACAGAACTGACTTGTTACACATTCTGTCTTGTGCACAGAAAAGCTTGTTTTGCATTGTATTATGCTTTTCACATCAGTAATAGTGTAACTATTCTGATTTTGTTGACAGAAAGCTTGTACTCAGTAAAAATGAAGGCAACAGAATACTAAGCCACTGAAGATCCTGTCAGAATTTCTCAAATGGAAAGGAGTTGAACGACGTTTGCAGATTTATAAGGTTCTAGCAATTGCGCTCCACCTCTGACACACACACCTGTGCATCAGCCCTGACTTTGCTTACTAGTGAGATGACTTGGGTCACAAGGAGAGCTATCAGTAGTACTAGGAATTAAATTGATAAATGACCTTCTCTCTGACCTTCTATCTGTTCTTTATATTTCATAATTTCTTGTAAGAAACTCAGAGAGTCATCAAGAAATGTCCCTGGCTTTTACCATACAGTACAGATTTTATTCATGCATGTGCAGAATTCTTCATGTTTTTCACAAAGCCAATTCAAGGCAGATACTTGGCTCCTTGATTCAGATTTAAGAAGACTTTTTTCCTTTCCTCTCAGCAGGAAAGGCTTCCTCTCTTTGCTCATTAATGTATTCATTTATTCTCAATTTGCTGTTAGGTATTCTTTAGAGGAATCTTCATTTAGACAAAAGGAGCTTTGTTCTGGTGTTGCCTCTTGTATCTTCTGCCTACCGGGCCAGAATTAACATGTGTAACTCAACAGATCTACTTATTGTATTTAAGCTTCATTTTCTTTATCCTTTCAGTGTTTCTCAAATTCTTTTTGAGATGAAATATTACTGGAATGAAAGAAATAGATTGATAAAACTGATGTGTGTGTATAGAGACACTGGGGGTATGGGACTGATTCTCACTCTCTCCCTCTGGATGGGTTCATTTATAAAGTGCAAAATTATTTTTCTATGCTGTTGTTACTGGAAACTTTTCCACAACCTTCTTGACTATCTCTGTCTCATTATTACATTGGCTCTTCTGGTATTCTTTTTTAAACTGGTACTTCTGTGCTCTAGTTTCTTCCTGTATCTCTGTACTTTGTTACTTAAATCCCAGCTACCATTTTAAAGAAACTTCCTATTCAAAAATCTAGTTGCAATATGTTGTACTGACAGGAGAAAGAAGCTGTTAATTGCCCTGGTCTGGTGTCATTAGGAAGCATGCTCAATTTGAAACTGAAATGCTTCTGTAATTTGTTCAGCCAGTAGTGGCAAAATAATTTCCATATCAGAGGCCATTCAAATGAATTGTGGAGACTCGGATTTCCTGAATGCCCTCCCCTCCACCCTTATGCATGTGGGTATTGCCAGTCACTTCAGATGGCCTATTTGTATGATTACCTTGCACAAGCTTTTTCTGCTGCTGTGACCTGGTGCATACCACATAGAAATCTAGCCACAGCCTAAACTTAACACACAAACCACTGGCTTCTACCCCTCCAGAGGAGCACAGAAAGATGAAGCTCTGCAGGGATTTTGGTGCCTCAACAATGAAAATACAGCTGTGGTGCAAGCCATGCCCAAAGCCTCAGACGTTCAAAGACAAGGCTTTGTCTGCACACTTCCGAAGAGGTGTTTCCTCTCCTTATGCTTGGGATAAAGAAAATGAAAAAGGCATTTTGTCTTCTTCCCCAGGAACTGGCAGAGCCCTGGGCTGCTGTCTGAAGTCTGCAAGGATTTTCAGAAAAGGCTGAATTGTGGAGGTCCATTTCAGAGCTTGGGACTATTTATATAATAAATCATCATGGAGATCAGCAGTGCATGTAAAGCTCTAAAATCGGCTGCACAATCTACTTCAAGTCAACATCCTCAGAAAGGGACAGAAAATCCTGCTTTAGCATTTTATACTTTATAGTCACGTAACACTAGGGTGCGCCTACGAGCTATAAAATCCAAACCTCATGCGTACTGAAAAACACCTTTGCCTTTGGTAAGAACTTTTGTTTAAACAAAGCATCATGTAGCATGTCAGCTACTTTCAGTTCAAATTAACTTTTTTTTTTTCTTGAAAAGCAATCCCAGCATAGCATTGAGTCTACATGGTGATATTTTTCTTCTGTTTCGAAAAAGAAAGATTATTTTTTCACTTCTACACCAGACAAGCATTATGAACAAAACTTCAATTTTTTACCTCTGGACGTAGACAAGAAAGTTTTGGCCAAAATGAGGATTTCCCAGAAGTGCTTAACTTCTGAAGGCAAAGGGCCATAGCTCACATGTTTGCTATCATTAATGCAATTTGGTTGTTAAGAAAAGCTGCAAGAAAAACAGATCTGCCCCATTTCCTTCCATCTTCAGCCTAAGACCTTCTGCATGCTGTGTTCTGGGCCATTAGTGTTTACATCAAGTTCCATCTTCGGTGGCAAAGCATGTCGGTCTCCTACTAACTTTAATCTGCTATCACAGGCTTCCTGTTATGACTCGTACAGCATTTACACTGTAATTCAAAAGAAAGTGTGATTTCACAAGTGATGCTGTCAGTTCAATGGCATTTTTATTGCTACACCTACTTTTAATGTTTCTGCACAAAATCAGCAAGAAAAAAAAAATAAAGCCCCCTTTGAAAATATCAACAGGGCAAAAAAAAGTCTGATTTCCATTCTCTATTGGGATTGCTGAAGTCAATTGATAATTATGTTAGAGCTGGGTGCTGATTTCCCAGAATGTCTTTCTGCTCCTACACTGTGAGCTCACAGGCCATGCACTGACCTTATGTAAGTGGTTATAATTCCATGGACTGCATCCAGCATTGATGCATGCAGCAGTGTAAGGCTATAGCTTCACAAATGGCTTTAAACTGATCTGCATGTGAGTGACTGCCAAAGGAGGCAGTTCCATGCTTCTCCCAGCCCTGCTCTTACCACAAGAGCTTACGCCTCCTCTCATGCCAGCAGTAGCTCTTGGGGGTTGCACACTGAGCCAGTCAGGGAGCAAATCTGACTAAAAAAGGACCCTTTGTTTGTTTGGCTTCCGGTTAATTTTCAGCTGGATCAGCTGATCAGTTCCTGATCGCGTTCACCACAGTGTCACAAAGGACGTGGTGAAAACATGCAGCAGTGTAGAAAGGGGGAAAAGGGCAGCTCAAAGGGAGACTCAAGTACAACTGTACAACCATAAACCACAGGCTAAGCTATGTACAGGACTAAATTTTTCCCTATTACGTGAATTCAGCCCTATGGATATAAAATATGTGCACTACAATAACCATGGCGACAGTTTTACCCTGAATACAAGATGCCCAGGGAGACCGTAAATGGTAAAGTTATGTATTATGACAAAGCTATCTGTTTTGTGCTAACGTGATATCTAACTGGTTCAGCCCACCCCTAGTAAAAGATCTTGTAGTTTATCACATGCAGACCTCCCTTTCTCGTAGTATTCAGTGGAGAAGAGTTCACATATCATCTTACAAATGCATATGAAGTTACTCATATCCCCCAGTATTAAAAAAAAACAAACAGAAAGATATTTTCTATCTGACCAGAATTGCAGGTGGAAACAATAAGAAACAGAAATTAAACCTTTATTCAGATACATTTAGAGCACTGAGTGTCAAAGCAGCAGCTGATGCAGCATCACTGTATATGATATCTTGCTCCTTTCCCTTACACCAGCACAGGAAGTAGGTCCCAGCTAAGCCAATCACTCCAGCATGGTCTGAACTTAAGCACGTGAGTGATGCATCAAAGCTCTGAAGCACATGTTGCAGTTGAAAGCCAGCAGATGACAGATTGCTGAGCTACTGCCAACCCTAGCCCCCAAAATCAAGATCTAAATCTTCAAATCCACTGAGGCGCATGGAAGAAAGCAGAGAATAGAACAGAAGAAATGGAGAGTGGGTGGATGGATGCCTGCAGGATACCATGTATTTCATAAAACAATTTTTTTCTGATCTTCAAATCTCTGTTCCATGAGGGAGACTCTTTTTGCAGCTCTAGTTATGGAAACCACATGAGTTTAGAAGTGGCTGCATAATTCTAGTCTCCACCTCTTAATTACTTTTTTTATACACGTTGGTTGCGTTGACACAAAAGTAGGTGGCTTTTCCTGTAAGAGGTACTGATGGTTGAAAATAATACACATGCCCTTAGAAAAAAGCTATTTATAAACAAAACCAAACACCATCATTGATGTTATTTTTTTCTTCATGTACTTATAGAGAAAAAAATACCAAAAGTGACTTTTGCTTGGTTTTGTTAGCTCAGGGCTAATAATTATTTGCAACACAATCTGCAAAACTTCCAGCAGCCTCTGTTAGTACTCCCCCAAACCAATAAATTTCATAAGAATGTTAATTTGTCAGCAAAAAATGTAAGGAATTGTAAACTTGTAAATGTCCTCAAAAGGGAAAAAAGTCACTTTGAACAACCACAATTCAATTGGGTATTTCATCAAAATCTGACAAACTTCAAATTTGCAAAATAAAAAAAAGATCTTTTCAAAATAATGAAAAAAAAATCACCTTACTTCAAGCATATTGAAAGTTGCTGCATCTTCTTTTCCCCTCTCCTCGTCCTGATGCTTTAGATAAAAGGACCTAAGCCTGCTGTCATGACAATGTGTCTCTGTTTTTGACTTTAGAGGGTAAAGAGCATATCACATAACATCATATGTCAGGAATAACAGAAATGCTTCCTGCACATTACTGAAAAACAAAACTGCTCAAAAAATACCCTGAATTGAACAAGACCTTTTGATTAATTAAACCAAAACTCTTCTCTCAGTTCAAGAGCCCAATGAGAACCCGTAATTACATAATCAAAAATTATGTCAGGAAAGAGAATCATGAAAATCTAATTATGCGTTTTTTAGTACGTGATTAGTTTTAAGTAGGTGGGTATGGTTGAGGAAGAGCAAAAGAGGGGAAATATCATAAAAGAGGTGAATCGGGCAGTAGAAAGAAAAGAGGTACCAGAGAAGCAAGTAATAACAAATACAACCTCCTACCAGAGTACCTTCAGAAACTGGATATCTTGACTTGATTATAGAATGTATGAAATAAGACATGCTTCTTCCTCAGCTATATCCATTTAGGGTTTGACACAAGTCTTACTGAAGCCTATGGAAAGGAATATGCTGCATTTTCAATTCATTAGTGAGTTCAATACCTGGAATATGTTCAAAAAGTTTTGTCCATCTCACCTGACCATATGGTGGAAACAACTGTCTATTCCACTGTGCTGTCCATCTGCTAAATGAAACTGTGATATAACATTTTACAAAATGTTGTGTGCAGGTCTCATAGTTTATAGTATCTCCCTCTTTCTTCTCAAATCTGGAATCCTTTTTGAAATAAAGTTGTTTTCCGTTTTCTCTGGGACATTAGAGTTATCAAAGAAGTAGGCACATGGGGATGCCAAGGAGAAGCACAAGCTTCAGGCACTGCTGTTTCATCACACTCCCAGATGGCCTGAAAAATGCCATGGTTAAAATCTGGAAACTTGTGTGACATTGGCAGGGGCCTTTTGAGTGGGCTCTGTAAGTCAAAGCCAGGAACCATGAACTCCTGAATTCCAGTTTTGCACATATTGACACTGTGTTCTGGGCAGCCACTTTAGCCGTCTGTATCTCGGTTTCCCCATTTTCAAATGGGCATAATAATATTTACCCCCTTCTGCCACATATCATGAGTCTAATTAAGCGCTTTCAGAGTTTAACTGAACGTGAGTAGAATATTATCTTCTCATCAAAGAGAATTCCACCTAACCCCGCCTAGCAATTCTGTTTCTTTGTTCTCCGTGCTCACTATATTTGTTCCAAGTCACTCTGCAGTCAAGTTACCTGAGCATTTTTATTCTAAAACTATTTTTATGCTGATGTTAAAAAAGGAAATGCAAATGCTCCACTGGCAGTCTAGGTTCCTGGAGAGTGAGAACCTGAGAAATTATTTCTGCAAAGCTCACTGCAAACTACCTCTATATATCTTGCTTGAAGATAAATAATCTGTAGGAACAAAGGGAGTAATTCTTAGCTAAAATAAATCAGCAGTGGCTTTAGTGAAATCAGTAAGTTGCAATGAATTATATAGGGGTAGGTGAAAGGTGATTCATGTCCACTACATACAGGCCAGAATCTGATTTCAATTACACTGATGGAAATCTCTATTAACTACATTATTTTGACCGAAGTTTCTAGAATTACTCTGCCTATCTGCAGATACAATGAGGGGTTTTAAATTAGCTCCCGCTATTCAATAAGCAGGTCCTGGTTTGTTCTCTGCTCAGCAGCAGCCATAAAAGCAAGCAGCATTTTGGAAACCTATATGGAAACAGCACACAGAACATCACGGCACCATGAACAAATCCCTGACATGGATACATCTTTAATATATTGCAGAAATCCATTACTGCCACCTCCGGAAGGATATAGTAGGACTGCTATAGGCACAGAGGAGGGCAATACAGGTGGCCAGCCATGTAAAATGGCTTCAATATGAGGAGAGTGTAACAGATTAAGGCATTTTAACTTGATGTGCAGACCACTGAGGGGAAATACAGTAAAGCTCTGCAAAATCTTCAATGGTGAGTAAAGTGTGGACAGTGATTAAGTTCTATTTCTTGAAATACTAAAGTTAAGGTGCAACCAAGGAAATTACTGGGTCTGAAGCAAAAGGAAATATTTTTTTCCAACAGTACATCATTAAACATAGAAAAAATTGCTAAAGGATCCTGGAAAAGCCCAAAGTTAAACTGTGTGCAAAAGGCTTTAGGAGCATTCACTGGGAAATAGGCCCATTGATGATTTACTAAAAACACTGGTCCATATACAACCTCTAGCTCAGGAAATCCTTAAACTACCTTGAGCCAGGTATGCCATACACAGGGTTTGAGTGCCAAAATTGCTTTGGGGAACCATATTTCAACAGACCTACTGACTTCCCATGAGTCCTTGGGCATTTCTGTACTGCTCACTGAAATGGGCTGTGGATTGCTAAAGGCTGAACTGAGAAGGTAAATTTAGGGTGTCCCATGGACATCATGTATCAGATCTGGAAACAGTATAGCTGTGATCATATGAGCAGCAGCTCTGTGAGGGCCTTGCCTTTCTGCAGCACTTACTAGTTCAAATGCGTCTCCGCACAAAGCTCACTCTCAGCTTTAAGCTTCTGTTGAAGTTAGCTTGCCATACACGGACTGTGCAAGGCCCACGTTCACCAAGAGGTCCAGACAAACTACCTTGTACGCATACAGGAACCTCTAATTCAGCAGCTCTTTTAATGCAACAGTAAGAACATACACACAAATACCCAGAGGAGATCAATACAGGAAAGCAATGTTCAGACACCTTGTCTCTTAGATGCACGCTGCACCCAGCACTGTTGTCCATGTGCTTTTCACCACAGAGAAATTCAATAAACTGTGAAACTGCGGTGTACTAAATTCCACTGAAAAGCTGTATAAATATTTTCATAAATCAAAGCATGTGAGGCTGGGGTTTATTTAGCACCACAAAAAAATAAATAAATGTATGGGATTGGTTCATATAAATCATATATACAATATGTGACAGACAAAGGGTCACACAGAATGTGTAATGCACTTAACATCTGCTTTTGTCATCAAGTCACTTTGAAACTAAGCAGAAGTGGCAGTTTTTCGATAAGCCAAAAATAGGGATTTGATTCAAAATTTCCTGAAGTTAGCAGAAAAACCAGTTGTTAACTTCAGCAGACTTCAGAATGGTATGCTTTTGGGATGCTTGATGAGCAGATATTCCTTTTCAGAAAGGAGTAATGATGGTTAATGGAGAATAGAACAAAACAGTGGGGAAGAAGCAGGTGGGTAGTTTATCAGATCCTCCCTGCAGAGGCTAAAGGGTGTATCAGTATAAACTAACAAATTCTACAATCCCTCTGGATTTCTAAATCTTATTCCACGGCAAATAGGTTCCAATCACATCCCATACAACCTTCTGGGAGCTTTCCTAGAGCCTTCAGAAGGCCAGTAGTGAATAATGTTTTCTCCAACAAGAGTGAATACAGCCAGTATGCAAACATGTAACTCATGACTATTTTCTTTGGTATTGTGATACCACGCAGAGACCTTACCATCTTGGTGCTACTGTGGTAGTCAATGTGCAAATATAACAGCTCCAAACAGCTTACAAGCACATGTAAATTAATTACACCTTCCCGAAAGATGGTGAATTTCATGGTAATTGAAATGTCAGCCTCCTGATAATTGACTCCCTGACTGTTTTACAGAGTACTAGCATTTTTTGCTTGCTTTTGAAGTGCTCACTTGAAAAAAATATTGGCAGTAAAAATTCTCTTCAAGACAGAACAGTAGTTGTAAACTACTTCCTTTTTAAAAGTATTAAAAAAATGAAGGAGAAGCAAAAAGAAAACAAGCTAGAAAGAACACATATTCACTTGAAGCTTCACTCAGTTAACACACAATATCACTTTAAAAATTAAAGAGCTTGCTGGCTACTTACATTTTTTTTACTTTAAAATGAAAAGCCATCCTAGCAACAAATAAAATATCCATTCTAAAGTAAGGATTATGTCTTATGTCTGAGCTAATTTGGACTTTACCAAAATGAACTTTCCTATAGCTAAAGGAAAAGATTTCTAAGAGTGAAAAATGTCCCTTTAGTTTTAATATAAACGTTTTCTTAACATTTTCATCTTTATAGTCACAAGTAACTTTTTTTTTTTAATCCTTACATAGTTCTAATGCTGACAATAAATTCAGAAAAGTATTCTGAAGCAATGTAGCTCATATACAATGTCAATAAAAAGGCTCACGTGCCACAGTAGTTCAGGCATTGCTCAGATGACATCCCACTGACTCTTCGATGGTCTCCTGTCTCAGCATTTGCTGCAGAAATGAGAATTATTGTAAGGTTTTCGAGGCAAACACAGGAGTCAGAGTTAACAAATTAACAACTTTAAAACTAACAACTTTCTCATTCAGCCACAGGGTGGGGGCGTAGCTTTGGGGATGCTCATTTTTCCTAACACTGTGTATTGTTATTTAAACAGTTAGGATCTCTTAGAAGGGAGCCTTGCAACTTGCCACAGAGAAAACATTTGAAGATTTTTAAAAAGACATCAACTGCAGACACACTGAGTAAATAAAGGAAAATGTTTAGTGACTCTCAGAAGAAAACAAAAGGTTAAGCATAAACAACTTGAAAGAAACCCAGTGAATTTAGAGTCTCATCTGACCTTCTGAAGACTTTGCCTCCCCTGTCCTTGTCTCCGGCCTTTGCAGTGATGCTTTTCCATCTCCCGCAGTGCTCCTCTGTACAGCCAAGATGCATAAAACCCAGAATTACCCCTTGCTATTCCCTTCTCCTCTGTGATTTTCCCACAGAACCTTACGTTTAGGGAGGCAAGAGCTTTCCAACATTTTTCTTCCCATTTTGAGCAATGGTGTTTCAGACTGACTGAGAGTGAAGGAAGCATTTCTCATTGATGAGGTTGCAGAAAGTGGAATTGCAACGTATCACAAGAGTCATGTTTGTGAAGGTGCACGCTGTGCACCTTGACCCAAGGCTACATCATAAGGAGACGTGGCAAAGTAATATATTATTGTCCTTGATAAAGGCAACTTCCACACCTAGGACTGAAAGCATCTTAGACATTTTCTTTGTACTGCTGACCTGAAATTATCTCTTGACCAAAGAGCTGTTTTTTCATTTCATGTAACACGATATCCATGAAGCCTTCAAGATGACAATTGTGTACGTTAGACTGCCATAATTTTCTCCTGAATAGAAAACTTCACAACTAGAATAAAGATCAGTCAAGACAGAAAAAAAAAACCAACCCCCTGTTAAGATAAAATACCCAGAGAGGTATTTTGTTTTAGCCTGAGGAAGATGACAATTTATGACATTATTTGTGTTAGTGTTTAAGGTAATAGATTGGATAAATGTCTCTATCCGTAGGCCACTTAAATACATTGCAATTTTTTAAAAAATTTCCTCCTGAAATGTTTTTTCTTAATTGAAAATAAATTTGTATTTGTAGTTTGAAAAGAGTCTGGCAGCTTTCTTCAGGTGTAACAAAGATGTATGGAAGAACCTCCAGTGGCAGGAATCCAGTTGGCTTTTTGGAAGTCAGTGGGAGGAGCGCTGAACTGCAGGACTTGGGTATATTTTGTGTGCACTTTGCCCCATTCGCTCTGCCCTTATGCCTTGCACTCACTTTGCACAATAGGTTACAATCCACTTGAAAAACCATTGTATTTTTCATTCACAGCCATGAAACACTTAAGTTTGTCGTATATATTCTCTGTTGGCATGGAAGCCTGCGACAGCGCATTTCTGTGTGTTTGGGTGCATTCTGGTGTGTGTATTCCTGTATGTACTTGCAGGTAGGAGGTGTGTAGATTTGGGTGCAAGTTCTGTGTGTGCAAGTAGCCATAGTGTGTCTATCTCTGTGAGCTGTGTTACTGTGGTGTGGTGTGTGAGCCCCGTGTCTGGGTGTGTGGTCTGAATGTAGCTTGTGGTGTGTGGGGGTGCCAGTGTGTGGCAGCGGGGGACACACGAGTGCAGGGTGCGTGGGGTGTGCGTGAGGCGTGTGTGAGTGCAGGGTGCGAGGTGTGGATGTGTGTGTGGGGTGTAGCGTGAGGGGAGAGGGGTGTGAATGTTGCGGGGGAGCTGCAGGTGTGTGGGAGTGTGGGGTGTGAGGGGGGAGCGTGTGTGTGAGCTCAGGAAGTGAGGGACTGTGGGGTGTGAGGGGTGTGTGTGCGCGTGGGGTGAGACTAGAGACCGCGGGTTTGGTGGTTTTGTGTGTGTGTGTAGGTGTGAGAGGTATTTGTGTGCGTGTAGGTGTAAGGGGTATTTGTGTGTGTAGGTGTGAGGGGTATTTGTGTAGGTTTGAGGGGTATTTGTGTGTGTAGGTGTGAGGGGTATTTGTGTAGGTGTGAGGGGTATTTGTGTGCGTGTAGGTGTGAGAGGTGTGTGTGTAGGTGTGAGGGGTATTTGTGTAGGTGTGAGGGGTATTTGTGTAGGTGTGAGGGAGTGTGTAAGGGGAGCTCACGTTCCCGCCTCGCCGCCGCGTGACCTCGGCCCGCCCGCGCTCCCGCCGCCGGCCCGGCCAGGCCCCCAGGGGCCGGGCTCCGCCGCCTTCGCCCTCCCCGTCCCGCCCTCCCCGCCCGCCTCTCGCTTCCCCCCCGCCCGCCCGCCCCGCCGGGGCTTCCCTTCTCTCATTCAGCGCTGCTTTGCCCCTGAGCGCTTACCGCGCCGCTACCTCGGCATGTCCGGCAGCCAGGCTCTCTTCAGCGACCGGCTCCTGTAGCGCCTCAGCCGCGGGCGAGGCAGGGCCGGGGGGGTTACTGGGAGCACTGGGAGGGTACTGGGAGAACTGGGGAGCACTGGGGAGGGTAGTGGGAGAACTGGGGAGCACTGAGGGGGTTACTGGGAGAACTGGGATAACTGGGGAGGACTGGGAAGCGCCGGGGGGGTTTACTGGGAGCACCGGGGGGGGTTACTGGGAGCACTGGGAGGGTTACTGGGAGCACTCTGGGTGTACTGGGAGGACTGGGGGTACTGAGAGGACTGGGGAGCACTGGGGGCGGTTACTGGGAGAACTGGGATAACTGGGGAGGACTGGGAAGCACCAGGGGGGTTACTGGGAGCACTGAGAGGGTTACTGGGAGCACTGGTGGGATACTGGGAGAACTGGGGAGCACTGGGGGGGGTTACTGGGAGGGCACTGGGAGAGCTGGGGAGCACCGGGGGGGGGTTACTGGGAGCACCAGGGGGTTACTGGGAGCACTGGGGGGGTTACTGGGAGCACTGGGGGGGCACTGACCCCTCCTTTCCCCCCCCAGACTCTGGGGGGGCAGCTCCGGGGGCTCCAGTCGGCCCTAAAGAGCCCCCTGGGAAACGTGGGGCTGCTGGCGGGGGAGGTGTCGCGGCGCCTGCGCCGGTACCGGGGGGGGGCGGGGTC
>JAVSBS010005101.1:0-11364 GCA_033124195.1 Coracias cyanogaster | reverse complement strand
CCAACACCTATACATATACACATACATATACATATACATAAAACATAAAAAAAATAACTGCAGAATCTCTTCTTTTCCTGCCTTGCCCCCCATACTGTGCTGTTTGGGACCCTGCAGAGGTGAAGGAGAGCATGTGGTGGCCATGTCTCCAGGACGAGTCCCCATCACCAGCCCCACGATCTTGCTGGGGACACCCAACCGCCTCGACTTGCCTTTCCACCCGTGACTCCCCCCGCCCCTTCCCTGCCTGTCTGGCCAAGATGGAAAGACAGACAAGGAAAAGCACTTAAGAGGAGAAAAGCCCATTTGCTGTAGTTTCCCAGTTGCCCCCTCACTTGGCTCAGCTCAGGCAGTTTGATTTTGATTTTCTGGAAGCTTTTAGGCTTCCCCTGGTCCCTAATCAGATAAAAGATGGCAGCAGGGGATGATTTGGGGCTTTGAAGTCCTTAATGGTGCTGTGGGGATGAGCTCACCGCAGGGTGCAGCCTTTCTGCAGCCCCAGCATGGCCCTAGTGTCCCCTCCATCAGGCCAAAAAGCTCCTGGCCAAGCCCCCCTGCATGCACACATGCTCTGACCCTGCTCAGCTTCATGCCTGGTGGGGTAGGATCCAAGCCAGCTGGGATGCTCCAGGCTGAAGCTGGAAATCTGTGGGAAATTGAGAGGTTGGGCTGGGGTTGGGCTGATTTGCAAGGTGAAGGGTGTGTCCCATGGAGGTGCTAATGCAGGAATGGAAAGAAAAACTGGCCCTTCAGAGAGGGTGGAGGGCAGGAGACCTGGCCATGGGATGTCCCCCAAGCACAGGCTCGGCAAGCACCAGGATCACAGCTGGCCCGAGGTTGAGAGCCTGGCAGTGGCTGAGTGGGATGAGATCCCAGCAGCTCTCTGAGGCTGGAGGTCTTGCCAGGGAAGCATGAAAATGGCCAGTTTAGATGAGAGCAAATGTCCATCTAACTCTGGATCTTGTTGCTGGGATGGTCAGCTGCTACCTGTGCAGCCAGCCCTGCCTGTACAACCTCTCTCTGACTCTCTACCTACCCGCCCATCCATCCATGGACCCATCCCCACACAGCCTCTCTTTCTCTGCCCATCCTTCCCTCCTTCCCTCCCTCCCTCCCTCATCCCATGATCCCTCTCCATGCCTCTCCTCACATGCTCCTCATCTCAGAGCTCCTTTCTTCCCACAGCTACCGCAAGCTTTCCAGGACCCTCTGAAAAGGGGGGACCCTCGTACTGGTGGCTTCATGTCTCCCACAGTGGGGCCCCTCTACCACCTGCTCCAGCCTCACTTGGCCTGGGACAGGGAGCACTGCCAGCCGAGCGAGGAGGCCCGGGCAGCGAGCAGGGCCTCGCTTTCCTCTTCGCTGGACCTGTCACGACAACTTGTCAGCAACAGAGACATGGCAGCGGGGAGGCACTGGGAGAAGGGCTGAGCCTGGCTGAGCATCCCACAGCCTACCTTGTTTTCAGAGGCACAGCGGTGCATCTGGCTGAGCTTGCTCCTGGGCACGGGATGGTGGCAGGTCCAGAGTCCCACCGCCATGAGCATCTCCCATGGGACACCCATTGCAGAATGGTCCCAAGCTAGGCAGCCTGCTGCCCCCCAAAAAGCACCCAAGTATCTCCAAAGTATCAGACCGAAGCAGCAGTGGGGGGGGGGGGTTCCCCCATGTCCTCTCTGTGCCTCCTCCCACGGGACATGATTCAACACCAGCAGACCCTCCACGGCAGACCTCCCTCCAGGGCTGGCAACCAAGTGCTGGAGCAGCTAATTGCAAGCAAGGAGTCATCAAACACAGCCCTAATTGCCCCCAGAGGCTCAGAAGCAGCTGTTGGGGCTCTGATACTGGCAATGGGGCACCTGCCTGCTCTGGCAAGCACAGACCCGCCCTGCCCACTGGCCTCGGGAGGCAAAACTGGAGCCCGGCATTCATCCCAGAGCTCAGAGCCCCATCCCCAGTGCCTGCCTGGCTGGCGTGTCCAGTGGGATAATGATGGAGCAGCTGCAAATTCATTTGGGTCAGCCCCATTGCTGCCTAATGGCCACCCTGAATGGCCGGGGTATCCTGGGGGTACAGGATCCCATCTGGAGCAGGGGCCAGCAAAGTCCTTTCCTTCCTGCCATTAGTCACTCCCAGCTGGGATTTGGGCTTCTCCCATCTCTCACAGAGAGGAAGAACCCCCCTGCAAGACCATTTAGGACCATGAATTTTTCAGGAGCTCATTTAGTAGCAAACATTTTCCCATCTGTTTTTGTGTGAAGTGGATTAACCCCTTCAGCAGCCCTGGGGTGGGGATGGAGGAGGCAGATCCTGAGTGGGAGTGAGCTGCTGTGATTTGGAGGCAGGGAAGGCAGGAGGAAGGCAGAGGTAGGAGCAGGGGCTGGATTCACCTCCTTGCTTTGCTCTTCAGGGCTGACAGCAACCTGCTGCCTGCACCAGAAGGGCTGGCGTCATGGCCAGCACTGGCTTGAGCAGGCAGGGAGCAGGCAGCAGCAGCCCCAGAGGTAGCAGAAATTGGGTCTCACTCAAAATATGCCTGAAACCAGCTGGAGCTGGAAAACCCCTCATTTTGCACCTGGGCATTTGCAGGATGCAAAGACCTGCTGGGAGACACATGCACAGGGCTTTGCCTGCATCCCTCAGCACCAGTGCTGAGCCTCAAGGACCATAACCAATCTTGTGTCCAACAGAAAGGAGCCACCAGCCAGGGCTGGGAGGTGTCAGGGAAAAGAGCATTTGAACCACATGTATTACTGGAGTCTGGAATAATTATAGCACCAGGGTCAAAAGAGGTGCTTCAACGTCATTTCTCTTCTCAATATGCAGCAGGCATTTAAAATAAAATAAAATAAAGTAAAGCCCTTAGAATGTCCAGATGTGGAAGAGAAAGCTGGTGAACGGTCAGGAGACAGGGAGGGTTTTCCAGCAGGATAGCTGCTGGCCTGTCTCAGGGCAGGCAGGGAGAGGATCACAATTTTCAGGCAAAAGTCAGTGTTTAAGGCTTCAAGCAACAATTTCTATCAGAGCTCAGCGGTTTTTCAAATGAAACATTCCTTACCTTGATGGTGGCTGGCCAAAGATGATTCAGTATTTGGCCACAGGTGATCACATCTCAATTAAAGCCTCCGATGTCTTTGGTGGCATCTGATACATCTTTTACACTAACCCAGTTAACAGGGCTGGACATGGGGATGGTTTTTCTGATGTCTGCAGCTCTTTCTTGACCACCTCGAGGGTCTGATGGACAACTGCGTCCTGCCTCAGCCTCATCTTCCTCTCCCAGAGCCAGCAGTGGAGGGTCCCCATTTGCTTGGGGGCTGCCAGGGTGTGGGCTGCATTTTCCCAGCCTGGGATGATGCTTTGCAAAGTCAAAAAACATTTGAGAGCTCTGCAAAAGGTGAACAAAAGGCTGAGCCCCTGCTGCTGACTTGCAGGGTGTCCTTCGTCACCTCCCTTCGCCTCGCCTCTGCTTGCCACTGTGCATAGATCAAAATGTTTTTGCATTTTGGTTCATTTCCAGAAGGCCATGAAAGGGCAGCAAAGTGTGTGTGGGGGGGGGCTGCACCCTCCACTGTATCCCACAGCTGAGGGTCCCACCACCGGCCCTTGCAGCTCCCCCCTCTCCCGCTTCCCCTCCTAGCCCTAGTCCCAGCCCTGCCTGAAGGTGAATTTTGGGGGAGCATCATTGATTTATAGTTTCATGAGAGCCAGGACCCCATAAATCACTGAGATTTGTTTCAAACTGCCCTGACCAACATGTGCCCCCCAAGAGAACCCCCAAGCAACTAGGCAGTTTGCTCCCATAGGAAAACACTTCCCCACCCTCTCTGAGGGAGGTTGCCTGAGTTCCCCTGTACCACAGAGCATGGACAACAGAAGGGGCTGAACCCCCTCTGCAGGCATCCCTCTGCCCTTCCCCTGGCAGAGGGCTCTTGAAGTTTTGGCCCCATCTCCAGCTCTGCAAGTGGGTGATTTAATTTTACCATCACAGCATCCTTTCAGCACAGATCTCAACCTTGGAGAGCTGTGCTCATCATCTGAAGGATCCTGCAGGCTGCAGCACAGGGGGACCCGAGTTGGCCCATGGAATACCACAGCATCCCAGCCGCACACGTTCCCTCTCCGTCTCATCAGACGTTGTCCTGGCACACAGAAAACTCCCCCAAAATAACAAACCAGTGAGAAAAACAAGAGTGTACAAAGGCCGGGCAAGGCAAGGCAGGGAGTTTCTGGTTGGCTGCGCAGGGAGGGGTCCGTAGTGTACAAACTGTGTCCCCTCATGTCTCTCCACACCACTGACATTGAAGAGAGTTGCAAAAAAAATCCATTTTCTTCACTCAGAATAGAAAAAAAAGTCATTTGTGCCTTGAAAGGTTTACGTTCCCCCTCTGGAAGCTGCAAGACCAGCAGGGCTCTGAGAAGGCACCAGGGCTCGTCCTCCCAGGGCGGGGGGAGGCAGAGATGCTTCCTGGGGGAGTGATCCCATGGGAATCAAAGGATTCTGCCATGGGTCGGTGCGGGTGTGAGCACCTGCCCAGCCCCGCTCCATTCACTAGTGGTCTTAATTAATTTCCCCCCTCCTACCTGCTCTTAGTAATATGCATCTGAGCCCCTACATTGCAGTTGCCAGCAGCACTGGGGGATGCTGGCGGGGGGCCCGAGGCTCGCCTCCCGCCGTGGTGACCCCCGCTACCCGGGACACAGGGCTCGCTGTCTCCCCGTCTGCCTCCCCAGAGCTCTCCAGAAAACATGCTGGCGCCGGCGTTATCAGCCCGGCCACAAGCCAGCTCTGCCAGAGCCTAAGTGCCATCCCAGGAGCCGGCCATCTATTTTTAATCCCACCATAAAATAGGTAATTTGTCACTTAATTCTCCATCCTGGACTCTCACTTACTCCCAGCAGCATCCTCTGCACAAGCAGCCCCAAAACCACACTACAGGAGGATGTTTTTCTATTCAGGGGCTGCAGCACCCAGGAGAGGGTGGTCCTGGTCCATGGGGATGGAATGGGAGCCTGGGACCAGGAATGGACCCTGTCCTAGTCATCATTCCTTATAGCTTATTCCTTATTGCTTATTCCTTATTTTTCATTCTTTATTCCTTATTCCTCTTTTCTTGTTCCTTTTACCTTTTTCCTTACTTTTTGTTCCTTACTCTTTATTCCCTATTCCTTATTTCTTTACTTCTTTATTCCTTATTTCTTATTCCTTATTAATTTCCTTATTCCTCCATGTTTCCATTTGACCATAAATTGAGGAGGAGGTTTCACAGAATCACATAATGGTTTGGGTGGGAAGGGACCTTTAAACCTCATCTTGTCCAACTTCCCTGCAGTGACCAGGGACATCTTCAACTAAAGCAGATTGCTCAGAGCCCCAGCAACCTCACCTGGAATGGTTCCAAGGATGGGGAATCCCTGGAATTCTCTGGAATTCTGGAGGGATGTTTTCTAACCATCCCAAAGCATATTTCTCCTCTCCCCGTTCTAAAACTGCCAGAAACTTGGAGAAAAAAATCCCATTTTCCATCACTTCCATTCCATCGTTTCCACGATCAGCCCATCTCAGCGGTGCAGCATGGCACCCCACAAGAGCTGCTGCTCTTTGCCACAGCCCCTGCACTTCATCTGCTGGCAGATAATTTTGCTATTAATAAAACCTCCATATTTAATGTGGGAGTTTTTTTAGAGGGGGGTGTCTCAAGTCACAGCTTTGAGCCCTGCGGCATCACCCAGGGCTCTCTGCATGCCCACTCCCCATGTGGGTCCTTTACATTCCAGGGGCATCTAACAGCTCCAAACCAAACAGCTTCCAACAACAAAACTGAAATCCAGTGGATTAGGAATCAAATTTCCCTCCCGCACCAAAAGGGAAACCCAACCTGAGTGTGGCACAGGCGGGTGATAGCAGATAAGGGCCTGGTGCTGCGGAAAAGGGAAAGCTCTCTAGGAGGAATATAAAACCTGACGGCAGATGGATTGGAGGTTTTTCAGTGGCTTTTAATGGCAATAGATTTTTGTAATATCCTGACTTTATTACTGGAAACAGTGTGAGGATGCAAAGTGGCTTTAAGGCTTGTTAAAAGCATTTTCCAGCCACTTAAACACCCTTTTCCCATCACCAATACCTCATCTGGGGATGCTGAAGCATCTGGGATAGGGAGATTAAGAAATCCTGGCCCAGCCCAGTAAAACTAGTGCTTCAGTGGAATGGGATGCACTGGTGAAGAGACGTGTCCCTGAGGAGCACGGGCATGTTTGGGTGGCGCGAGGACAGGATGGATGCATCCCACCAGGGCAGATTTCAGACCATGCCCTCATCAGGTGGTGAGAGCAACAGGGAATATACTCTGACAAATAACTCAATATCCTTTCCTCTTGTCTGAATCTCAGGTCAGGTGCTTGACAGGGGATATTTGTACCTCTCTTAAGTGAGTAAACTGCAGTGCTCCCACTAAATCAACACCTCGGCTTGGCCCTCCAGCCATCCCCCAGGGTTGCTCCCTCCCATGGCATCCTCAGAGCCTCCTCATCGTCGTGATGGAGGGGAGAAGAGGAAGGTCAAGGGCTGTGGAGTGGAGCAACAGCCAAAATGACAGAAACTGGGGGTAGGGCTAGAAGAAGGGGCAGAAAAATCAGTCAAGGGCAGAGCCAGAGCCATGGAGAGCAGGGAGAGTGGGGCAGCAGGGTTGCCCAGCCACACACTTCTCGGTGACGGCCGCTGGATTCTGGCCCTGGGTCTGGGCAAAGAAACAAAAGAAAATCCCCCTCCGCAACCAAAAGTTCAGATACTTTGAATCACCCGCATGGGGTTATTTTTCTGGGTTTTTTGGCCAGTGCAGCTGGAGCTTGACCTGAACGGGTGTCTCAATTCCTTCTGCCAACTCAAAACTGCCAGTTTTTCAGCAAAATTAAAATAGTAGCTGCATGACTGCTGTTCTTCTCCAGCACCAGAACCAAAGGCAGCTCTGCTGGCACCCCAAACACCCCAAATGACCTCCATGGCCCCAACACAAAGTGACAGCCACACCTTGGGAGCGGGATGTGCAGATGCCTCTTGGGGACACCCCCATCTGGCTGGGGACGCCCAGGTGCAGTGAAAGGGGATGCTGGGGAGGAAAGTGATGCACCCAGACCCTTCTCATCACTGCTGCTCCCCAAATCTGCCCCCTTAATGCTTCTTGACACCCTGTTTGGAGCCTAATCACGGGTGGAGGGGAGTCAAGGACTTCCTTTGGTGTGTCCTGGGCAGCTCCTTGTGCTGCAGGGAGCCATGCACCAAGCCTGGCTCCAACATAGCGGCATCACAAATAATACTGAATGATTTCCCCACCATTTCTGGGAATTGCTGGTTAAGGCTCTCAGACAGCACACATTCACAGCTCCTAATCTTATTCACCTGCCGTTGAACTTGGGAGCAGAGCATGAAGCCACCAGCCTTTCCAAGGTGCACAGATATGGTGCCTCACATTTTTAATAAGAGGAAATAATTAATATTAATTAGAGGTGCTGCAAATTGCACACCAGGACCCTTCAGGCATACAGAGTTGGGATGCAGCAAAGGGAAAAAACAAGTTTTTGGCATCCCAATATACCTCAGGGGAAGAAAATCAAGGAGAAAAGCAGAAGTTGAGCTTTGTTATGTACAGGGATTAATCTGCTGACAGTTTACAATCATCATTCCCCTGATACTCATCTAAGCACCAGAATACCTGCCTGGCACCTGAGAGTCACTGTGTCTCCAGGAGATAATGCTGGGAATGAAATGTTCTCCCATTCCCCAGGATTTCTGGGCCTGAAAGGCAGATCTGGTGACACTAAGGACTTTTCCAAACTTGATTGAGCTTTGCTAAATTGCTCATGAAAGTAAATAAGAAGGGAGGAAATCTGAATGCTTGGGTTTTGCATTGGCAGAGGGAGATGCTCTGCTTTGCAATCACTTCTTCTCCCCGAAGCAGCCTTCAGGGACACTGGGAGTACCCTGAAATCCAAGCAGTCCCCACCAAAGAGTTTCCTTTTAGCCCCCAGAAAGTTATAATTTAATCCAACACAAAATGCTTTGATTAAAGGCCAAGACAGAAGTGCCTCTTTTTTTAAAACCTTCCTATTAACAAAAAGCCCCAAAGGCTGAGGTGGGGTGGGAGACCCCACTGGGTTACAGGCAGGACAGCATCAGGGATAGACATGGTACCCAGCTGGGCATCATCCTCCAGTGGGAGATCGAGGAGACGTCTGTAAGTTAAATCCTCTATGCTACGTTATACATTTTGCCAAATGTTGATTATTTTTTGGCTGGGAAATTAAAAAAAAAAGGACTAGGTCTTATCACACCTGTGCATCCCCCCTCAGCAGGGCTGGCATCCCTCTGTGGTCAGAGCCCTGCTCACGCTGCTAGCAAATCAGGGCTGCCAAAAATTGAAGACAGGGTTCTGACACCCGCTTCACAACTTCTCCTGACATCAGCTCCTTTTCTTTCCTGTTGGTATGATTTTTTTCCCTAGCTCATTTCAAGCCTAAGTTCCCTGGACGCTCCCTGGCATCTGCTAATATCCCTGAAACCAGAGCCCGAAGGGACTGGGAGGCTTTGAAACCACAAACGATGTTATTTTCAGGCCATGATGGGATTAGGATGGGTTTTCCCTACCCTTGGCTTGAAGACTTGCAGTGGGATTCTCACAGCAGCACTGAGGGAGACAGGGCACCGTCTGGGTGAGTTTTCCACTGTTTTTTTTGTATGGGGACTGCACAGCCCCATCACAGCCTTGGGGCTGGCAGGAGCAAGTCCGAGCCCTGGCGCACGCACCACGAACCTGGGCTTGCAACTGCAGGCAGGAGAGAAGCTCCTAAAAGAGGAGTTGTGGGTGAAGCCCAGATTGCCCCAAACACGAGGGCTGGCCCATCCTGGAGAGGACCGGTGGCCGATGCTCTCTGGCACCCAGAGCCTGCAGCCGGGGGGAGATGAGGCATCAGCAGCCAACACATATTGCTGTGCTCGGCCCACGGGCCTGCCACCTTCTCTACTTGCCTTCTCATCCTGCTAATTTCAATCACGGAAAACTCCTTCTGGGTAAAATAGAAAGCCAGGAATTTTTTTTTTCTTTTTTTTTTTTTTTTTTTGCATATTGAGTGCGTAGTGGTGTACACTGCGTTATCTGGATGGCTTGCTGGCTTAGCACAGCCTCCATTTTACCATACTAATGACTTTTTACACTCCAGGTAAAATCAGAACAAGACAAGAAGGTTTTAGAAAGCTCGTTCTGACAAATTCCTCACTGTAATTACTGGAGCAGAAAGAACTCATCAGCAGTACATGCCATTGCTTCGGGCACTAAAAGTCTCGAGTGGTGAATGGCCCAGATATGGAAACTGCGGCTGCCGCCGCATCGCCGCGCGGCACAGGGCCCGGCAGGTCTCTGCAAGGAGGCGGCAAGAGGAGCCCTTGCAGCTTCCCCCGCCGATGGGCTCCTCACTGGACGAGGAGCAATTTTATACATGAGTGATCCAGCATAATCCCCGTCCTCGCAGGGCCAGGGCCTGCCACGGGGGGATAGCACTGCTGCAGGGAGAGCAGGGGTGTCGGAGCCTGCGCCACTTGGGTTTGGCTCCCTTGGTGATTAAAGACACCAGGCTGGGCTTTGGGAGGATGGTTTCAAACTGGAAGAGGGTAGGGTAGATTTAGATTGGAAACTAGAAGGAAATTCCTCACTTTGAGGGTGGTGAGACACTGGAAAATGTTGCCCAGGGTGGGTTGTGAATGCTCCAGCCAGTTTGGATGGGGTCTAGTGGGAGGTGTTCCTGCCATCGCAGGGGGTTGAAACTTGATGATGGGTCCCTTGCAACCCAAACCATTCTATGATGATTCTATGTTTTATTCTCTGAGTACCCCTCAGGCTCTGTCTCACCAGGGTCATGGAGGGTCAGGACGCCCTGTGCCCACTCCCAGCCTACCTGGCTCCCACTGCTCTGTCTCAGATGCTGTGGCAGGGAGAAAAGGCATCAAGGGTTTTTGCTTCAAATACATCAGAAACAAGAGGGTAAAATAAAACCCCCTCCCCAGCTGGTGGGAAAGCATCTGCCAGCAAACATGGAATACCTGCCCATTTCACAGCATCCACACCTCGGAGATGCTTGAGGACCAAGTTGACCACAAAGCCCCCACTGGGAGAGTAAAGCCACCGGGATGTCCCTGGCCGCAAGAGGACAGGGCACCACAGCTCAGCGGCTGGCAGCATGGACCAGTGCTGGGATGAAAAGAGGGGATAAGGCAGTGCTGGGGGTCTCTGGCACCATCCCAACCCCAGCCCTGCATCTTCATCTCTGAGACATGGTCCAAACCAAATGCCAGGAGCCAGGCACCCTCACGGTTGCACCCACAAAGTGCTTCGCTTGCACAAGCAGTGGTTGGGCTGGGAGGAACTTCTGAGGTGTTTTGGGGGCTGCGAATGTGCCTGAACCGCATCCCCCACGTCCTGCCCGCTCCTGGCCCAGCAGTAAGGAAAATCCATGACGGCTGGGCTTCTACTGCCCTCTCCAGACGCCCTCCAGCTAAGGCAGCTAAGACAGGGAAATAACTTCAACGGATGGGAGAGAGGGGCCCCAAAGGGCAGGGCTGAGCTGTGCTTGGACACCTCAGCTCTCCCCCCCGGGTTGGCCAAAGTGAGGTCTCCCCATCCTGGACCCTCTCCCAACACCCATCCCGGTGCTGGGGATGGTGGTGGCCCAGGACGAGCCTCCCACAAAGGGCAGGAGCTAGGGCTAAGGGCTGCTGAGATGTCCCCAGATACAGGGAACCTGGGGACATGGTCTGGGAGGGGACTACAGTGGCACATGGAGAGCCCAGCCCCTGCCCTCCTGCCACCCCCCAGCTATTGCTGTCACCTAAAAGAATTAGCCCTCAGGGATTAATAATAGTGGATTAGACACTTGGGATCATGTGTTTTAGACACCGAGGGTGAAGCATGAGCAGCGGCCAAGCAGTGTGGGAGGGTAGTGTTCGGAAAATCCGGCTGCTTGAGGTCAATGTTCCAATAGGAGACAGAGGAGGGGAAAAAAAAATAGGCTTTATTCAAATAAAGGGAGAAAGTCCACAGGCATATCCCAGTGGGGTCTTTCTCAAAATTCAGGAGGACACAGCCTCCTTTTTATCCTCATTTCCCAGCCGCAAATTTCCCTCCTCCTTTCCCCATTGGCTGAGGTACTCGGAGTGTACAACTTCGCGATCCGCCTATTACACACATGCGCCTTACAAATTACATAGAATTAAGTTATTAATTCCTCGTACAGTAAAATTGCCAACTCACTGTGGCATGAAACTAAAATTGTCAACTCGTTGTGCCGTTGTCAGTTTTTTGTCCTGGTCCCCTATAG